>APFE030912663.1:66299-81023 GCA_000404065.3 Pinus taeda | reverse complement strand
TCTCAGAGTGGAGGAATCACCCAACCAACACTGAAAACAACAGTTACTAGGTTTTACGATGCCGGAATACGTCTCTAGCCTAGACCTCTAGATGTTGTGCGTTAGGTTCCAAAGCGTTGCTAGATTCATGAAATTTATTTTAAGTTGATCTTGCTTAAAAAATTTCCTTTCAGGTTCACCGGGTGATGTTTATACAATTCCTAAAATGTAGTCTAAGATGATAAACAAACGTTTAATATTCTTTTGGCAATGAAAATCCTAGCTACTAAGGAAAGAAAGTTGAGAATCTTTCTGCAAAGAGCACAAAGCACACGCTAAATGCACTGTCCTAAATCAAACCAGACAGTCAAAATGCAAATGCACATGCATGTATTTGTTTTTCAACCTTCTTAATGTATGAATGATGATAAGAAAGCTATGTGCAAATCTGAATTATTTTCAAAGCGACAGTACTCAACAAATTTCTTTTCAAAATGAAGTGAAGGTAGGAGAGACACTTTGCAATTTCGAAATGAAAATTGCTTTTCGACACTTTAAAAACTATTAATTCAAATCATATGCAATAGTAACTATATAATCAATTATCAAGAACAATAGGATTGTCTTCTAAAACTGAAAATGACAGCTACGACACTTTCAGATCAAGAACGACAGTTCGACTATGCTACTTTCTTGCAAAATAGAACTGAAAATGGCGCACAATACATAAAAACACTTACAGTTCTTTGCACTTTGGAGGCAGAATATGTAAGAGAAGGGGGTTTTTACAGAAATACATTGACCACAGATAGCAAAACTCCTGAATAGGACTGAAAATAGTGAGGAAAAAACCAAAGTCTAAAGGTAAAGTTAACCATCCCTGAACATCGCACCTGTTACACAGTGAAACTAGTATGCAACACACCTACTGCACTCGGGAAGTGTGATGCATATAGACTGCCTTGAAGGCGAGGTGCGATGGTACCAGTGCGAGACTTTAAACAAGTTTTTACTCAGAATTTGCTATTCAGTTCAGGGATTTAGGCCAAGTGATGTTCAATATATGTAAAACACAGGGGTAGATCTAAGGAGGTTACTAGAGCCACCACTTAGGGCTTAGGGCAATTAGACTGTTTGCAGATCGATTGTTTAATTCATAAAAAAAACCCAGAGATAGACTGAAGCAGCATTGATCTACTTTGCATTTGTATAACAAATGCAGTTCGAAGGCTAGTTGGCTTGGCTTCAGGCTCCGTTTGTAAGTTTATAAAAGAAATAAAGATAGGCTAACAAACAATATAGTCACTCCCCAGTGGAGTCGCCATTTTGTTACCGGGAATAGTGTCCACTCAGATGCTACTATTCCCACTAAGATTGGTGGCTATCTTAGAAACAAACAAGTAAAGTCTACTTTCGCTTTCCTTTATGAAAATAGATATGAGTGGAACAAAGGAGACCAACCTTAGTCTTGCGCTTCATTTCATCTCCTTCCTGATAGAGCTTTGCTGCTTCTGCTTTGTCTGCCCAGCTTCAAAGAGCACCTGTGGAATCACAGCAATATACTACTATCGAAGAACAAAGATCTATATTTATAAATAACACAGGACCAGATGTGTGTTGACCATACAAATGCATATATAATGAAACATACAAGAATATGGAGGAAAACTTGAATAGTTTTATTAATATGAAAAGTAGCAAGAGGATTACAACCATATGTTCTGACCCAGCATCATCCTCCAGCAAGAAGGCCCTTCTTCACCTCAAGTAAAGCTTAGATCACCCAACACTATAAAATTACACCAGAAAACCAACAACACTTCTCTATAAGATACAAAATTCTCAACACTCTGGATCTCTGTGATGAGGGATCCATATATAGATGATTATAGGGAGTGAGTCATTTATGGGATCTTGATTAGTGCCCTCTTTCTGATAGTTTCTGCTTCCACTTGGAGATGATGATCTCTTACTCATCCCTGGTCGAACAAAGAGGCAGTGTTAGAGGGGAAGCTTCTGAAGATATCATGACTTCACCTCGCTTTTGTCCCTGCATTTGTCCATTCGACCATCGCACCCTACAGAGGAGCAATTCAGTATGCATCGCACCTTGTACACTAGGAAGGTGATATGCATTGCACCCTCTGCACTGGGCTTTCAGTATGGTCCAGTTTTGACCATTTATGAGCAGTTTTTAGTGGAGAACTTCTGGGAGATGATCTAATCAGCTGACCTTGTTCCTTTAGGCAGTCAAGAAAAACTTTTAGGGACTTAGGAGCCCTCAGTTTATGTACATTTATGATTGGGTTTGAAGTGCCCAAAAATGTCTATAACACTACTAAGTGCGATTTAATGTACAGCACATGAATTCCTATTTGAGTGAAAGCGGATCCACAATGTGAAGTAGTTAGAATTTATTTTCTTGCATCTGATTTTGGATTGGTTTCCCCGCCTGGTCCAAGCAAGAGAAATAACCCTACACCAGTGCACATTGGTGTGCTATCATTTCCTACATTTTTGATTGATTTGGTTTTCCCCGTCTGGACCAAGTAGGATAAAAAAACCTGCACCAGTGCACATCGGTGTGCTATTCATTTCCTGTAGTTTTGTTTGATTTGGTTTTCCCCACCTAGTCCAAGAAGGAGAAATAACCCTGCACCAGTGCACGTTGGTGTGTTATTCACTTTCTACAGTTCTGTTTGATTTGGTTTCTCCACTTGGTCCAAGCAAGAGAAATGAACCTGCACCAGTGCACGTTGGCGTGATGCAGCAAGCCATTTTTTAGTTTACTTCCAGTAGTAATCTTACTTTCGTTAATGCTTCATGACAGGATAAATTATAAGGATTTTTTATTTATATTTGCACTTTGTTAAAATCAGAAACATTCATTTTTATGTGTGCAATTTGATTTCACAACACTTGCAGTAGTTAAGCTCTTATTTCAAGAATTAAATACTAAGTGTAAGAAGCTCTGATTTGGTGCAAGAACTAGTTTCTTGCCACGAGACCTGAGTGCTTTGAACTTCACAAAGTTCAAGCCCTTGCATGAAGGAAAACACTTTTAGTATAGACACCATTTATACCCTCTGCATAAACTTCTATTCTTGCACTAGTGCACACAGACTGCACTAGTGCAAGATAGATTAGTGCAAGAAGGAAATCTCTATATAAGAAGGTTTAAAGGGCCCATCTGTTGAGACTACTAAAGTGTCTCTGCTAAAGAAAAACACACACTCAGTAGTTAATCAATAGTTAGCTAGAGTGATTGCTACTTTATTTTTAAATCTCTTTTGCAAATACATTCTTCCTTGTTCTAGTCTAGATTATTTTGATGGTTCAAGTTGCCTTTTTCTTTCTTTAGTTTGATTCTAAAATATTTCCTTTAAAGAAAGTAGGGATTTACATTAGAATAATTCATACCATCTATGGAATTTCCTGTGCTTTGTCACTAAGTTTACAAATCCCCCGTGTTGACAATTAAGTGTTGAGGAGTTTGCTTAAGTGCAATTCCTGCACCCAACAGAGGTCTGTAGGGAAGTAGTTTGGATTATTAAGTTGTTATCATACTTTTCTGAAGGATTGCTTCACCCTACATGGATGTATTGTGATAATGAAATTTTCATAAGATTAACATAATACCCATTGTTTCATGTTAGGAAAAAGCATACAAATACTAAGTACTACTACATCAGAATATTGGTACGAGATGGGGTCATGGAGTTGCACTATCTACCTATAGATGAATAGGTAACCAATATACTGACTAGCATTAAAAAACAAGAAGCCTGAGTACCTGCAAAGGTAATCATAGTTTGGTGTACATCTCTTCCTAATTGAGGGGGAATGATGTTCGATCATTCTTATCTTTATGCGTCATGCACTAGACTAAGACTAACATCTGTAAGTCTTAGTGAAGGCCATAAAGAAAGAATGGAGTCCAAAATATTAGATAAGAATCTTAGATTGAGACTTCTTATTGATTGTAGAATCCAAAGAAAGAAGTTTTTGACCGATAATCTTTGAGGATGAGGTAGGACATACAAGATAAGAGTACTCGAAGAGGACCGATATTCTTTGAGGATTCAGGTTTGGTAATCCGATATAAGAATAGTCCTAAAAGGACATACTTGGTGAACATCAAGTTAGGTATGTGCCTAATAGGTATTGTGGTAGCTCACGTGAAGCCTCCCAACATATTTCTCTTGAATAAAGATGAGCTTGCCTAGCTAAGGCCTTTAAGGACAATGTTTGTCATGATAAAGATTCCTTACAAAAAAATGGCTTGTCAATTAGACTCTTCTTATGAGAATGCTTCAATATTGAGATTCCTTGTACCATGTAATGGGATTATGAATACCTCCCTAGTTAAGGGGGAGTGTTGAAATTTGTAACTAGGTTTGGTCTCCATAACGACCTAATTGTAATCATGACATTGTATATTATTTATAAAGAATGACAAATTATATTTTATATTTGGAGTATGTGTTTCATAATCAAGTTTGAGTCAAAATCATGTTCTTCATTGTTTTAGGTTTTCTAGGTATTTCTAGGATAAAGAATATTATGGGTCATGTGTCATAGTCCCATTTGGACTCTTTGTAATATAGAAAAATATTTATTTTTTTCAAGAAAAATCCACTTATGAGCCCAATACCAAGTCATCCCAAGGAGCATATTAAGTTGGCCTTAAGGGACAGAGTTTGACCCTCAAGAAAGTTTATATAAAGGGCACGAGCTTGACTCATTCGGAGACACAACAAGCACGAGTTCGATTTGCAATAGCGAAGAAGAAAGAGAGTATATGGAGGGACGAAGAAGAGGAATAGAAGCCAAAAAAATGGTCTAAGATCATCTTCTCTTGTTTCACTCTAGGGTTTTTGAAGTTTCGAGTTGCAGGCGGGTCAAAGTTTTGTGAAGTAGTTGTAGGAGGCCAAAGTTGCAACATCATACTAGTAGTATTGAAGTTCTACAAGCTACCTTGAAGAAGATCTTGGTGAGGGTTGACTTGGTGCTTGGTAGGGTTGTTTTCTTTGTCCTTTGGGTCTTGGAAGTCTCTTTGTAAGTAGATTATAAGGAAGAAGAGAAGCATTTTCTAGGATTTTTCCTTAGAGGGGTTTTTCCCTCGCTTGGAGCCTATATCTTGTGTACTTTGTCTTATTGTGATCTTCATTATTTTTCTTAATTTATTGATGAACATAGATCTATTAAAGTAATAAAAGGCCAACATAAATCACAAGTAATTATCAAGTTACAGAAAATCATCTAAATGCATAAGTCTCTTGGTTTCCAACATAGTCTCAAAGCTAAGGTGCAATAAGGAGACTAAAGATCACATCTTTCTTGGCACTATGTCAATGGTTATAAGGAAGGATTTCAAGGCTCTTGGAAATCTCGCTACATCTATCAAGAATTGTCTATTGAAGATAATATATGAGCTCGCAAGGGAAGTAGTAGATGGAAGTTTTTTCTTTGCTTTATCCAACACTTTCAAGGATGAGGATGTATGGTTATTGAACGTGGTGCCTCTATACATATGATAGGAGAATGTAGTCAACTTCAAACTATATCTAAAGTAAATTCCTCTCATTCAATTGAAATTGGGGACAAGAAGAACTATCCATTGAAAGGGATTATATCTACTTCATTGGAGTTTGAGTCTAGTGGAAGAATTCACCTCAACAATATCTTATATGATCCAGGTTTGGAGAAAAACTTACTTTCTATTTATTTTCTAGAGGATAAGGGTGATAGAATTAATTTTTTTGATGGTTGTAATGTCTCCTCCCATATTTACCCAAATTCACAAGATTTCCAAGGTAAACATGAGATTGGTGTCACTATGACATGACCCAACCTCTAAGTTCCAGTTAAGGAAGTAGGTATCACAAACTAAATACTTGCTAAAATCCTATAGGGACTACAAATCACTCAGGATTTGAACAACCACCCCAGGTGATCAATCCCTGAGCTGAACCCTTTTTCTAAGACCTGGCTCCATAATTTCACCCTTGACACTGCATCCATGTGGTTGGAATCTTATAACTACACTCGCAAGCTTGCTTCCATTTGGTTTGGACCAAAAATCCCCATTTCAGTGACAACGATTTTGATATCTGAGCCACTTTTCTAGGCTAGTCTCCAGACCACTTCCTAGAACTACCTATAACTTTCCAGGATCATAATTAAAATAATGACAATGGAAAACATTCAAACTTGAAGCCAGAACTTGACACAAATATGCCTAATCCATAACAAACATTTTTTTCAAATTTATGGAAAACATGTAAGCTATAGGTGATGAATGCATATCTAATCGTCAGTTGATAATATTCATTTGAGAATCACCAAGAAGACACTAAGCCCTCTCTAGCTAGTTACAATAACACTTTTTAGCACATGCATTCAATCAACCATTCAAATACTTATCAATACATGATAGGAGCCATATATATAATACATTATATAACCAACATAGAAACCATGGAAAATCAGCCATAATATCAACATCATAACTAATACTAGTGTGCATAAATCACAATAGGAAAATATCTCTTATTAACATATGAAAATGCCAACCAAGTCAACGAATTCCATAAACCACCCAACCATAGATTGCATTGAACCAAATCTTTCTTTCAACCAATCATCATTGTGCCATATTCCAGGCATGAATGTGGGATCTCATGGAATAAACCAAGGCAAAACTAACTAGGGATTCTAGAGGCCGAACCACCTCAACCCTCAACCATAATGATTTCACCTCTAAATCAAGAAATTGCTAACATCAACCTATAATTGGTCTCTACTCAAGTTGTCCCGGGCTCCAAGAACTAGTAACTCAACTCACAACCTTCCAGGGCTCTAGAGGAGTTTTTCCAACCACAACTCTAGGAACTAGTAACTCAACCCACCAAGGGATCTAGAGCGTTGGTCCCAACCTATGGCTATAGGATTTAGTAACTCAACCCAATTTTTTCCAGGGCTTCCAGAGTGTTTTTTCCAACCCACAATCATATAGAACCTGAGCACCAATAAAAAAAAAAACAAGTGGAAAACCCACAACACCATGTCTATCTAACAAATCGAAAGGCAAGGCTTAAACCACTATCAATCCAGTAAAATCTCCATGCCAATGACAACACATAACCAATGAATCAAATACTTATACCATACATTAAAAAAATCAGCAAGGAAATCACACATGCAACCTGTTACCAACAAAATATCCTTGTTGTAGCTGTTGATCCAATTGTTCCCTTGTCATCCATCACTTTCATTTTATTTCTCCAATCTAACTGAATACTAGAATGCTCCAAAAAGTCTTTAAGTGTGTAAGAGTATGAGAGAATGAGAGAGATCCACCACAAAACTATCAAAATCTAAACGAGAAAAAATCTCAATTGACCAAAGTAGTGAACTAATCCTCTGAAGAATTTTTATCGTTGATGTCTCTATTTTCTTTATTTTCCTTCATTTTTCCTCTAATTTCCATTGCATGCAAATTTGTGTCTCTTCGCCTTCATTTTCTCCTAGTTTCCTTTATTTTCATAAATAAATGCCAATTATTGCCTCTTTGCCTTTGCCAATTTCCATAGCCATTAATTAATCAAAAGTTGGTACCCACTAAAGTTTTTTTCCCAACATTCAACTTGGAATATGTGTCTCGTGACCTTGGTCTTATTGTATGGACATGGAAAATCAACCAAGTGTTGTTACAAACCCTTCCCCCTTGGGGGAACATCGTCCTTGTTGTTCAATGACACTTGTAACCAACAAGATATGCTACCCATAGAGCTTTATACCACAACTCAATCTAGAATTACATTATACCAAACTTTTGAAACCATTACCACCATAATTCTTATTGGAGCTTTATAACACAACTCATTGGAGCTTTATAAACAACTCAGCATATATACAATACACATATGCATAAACATAAACTAAAACACATAAATCAAACTCATCTACTCAACCAGCAAATAAAGAAGTATACAAATCCTACATATGATTAGGCATCTCCCATGTGGCTTCATCAGGCCCAAAGTGCTTCCACTACACTTTAATTTGCTTGATTTCTTGATTCTGAAGCATGAGTTGTTTTCTTTGCACAATGCACCGAGGTTGTGGCTATAATTTTCCCTCTGGTTCCACCTACAATACAAACTAATAAATCACATGATCAACATCATGGACATATCTCTTAAGCAATAAAACATGGAAAACATCATGGACTTTCATTGTTGACAGTAGTGCAAGTCTGTAGGCCACTAGTCCAATCCTCTTAGGGATATCAAAAGGAACGCAATATTGAGGTGCCAACTTGGAACATGATCCAATCCTCAAGGATCTCCTCTTGGTCTTTATGTGAAAGTGCACATTCTCTCCAAATTGAAACTCCTTGAAAACTCAATGATGATATATATAACTCTTCTTCCTATCCTGTGTTACCTTCAAATTCCTCTTAATAAGTTGCATTTATTGATCCATCTCAACCATCTGGTCCAATCAACACCCTATTCACTAGATCACTCCAACTGCTAGGAGTATTACCACTCCTCCCATAAAGTGACTTAAATGGATTCATCTTCAAGGATTCTTGATACCCATTATTATATGCAAACTCTACCAGTGGAAGATATTCCTGCCACTTCCACTACTGATGCATGTCATACATCCTCAACATGTCCTCAAGAATCTTGATAACCCTATCTATTTGTCCATCTGTCTACAAATGATATTTTTTACTGAAATCTAACTCTATCCCCAAGCTTGCAAACAACTCCTTCCAAAACCTTAAAGTGAAATCGGTATCACTATATGATATAATCTTCTTAGGAACACAATGTAATCTCACTATCTCCCTGATGAATATCTGATCTACCTCACTAGTTGAATTAGTAGATTTAGCTACAATGAAGTGAGATACCTTACTTAACCTATCAACCACAACCATAATGGAATCATGATGTCCCAGTGACCTCTACAAAATTGTAATGACGTCCATTGAAATGACCTCCCATTTCCATTCTAGAATTAGAATAGGTTGCAAAAAACTAGCTGGATGCTGACACTCTACTTTCACCTGCTGAAAATGCAATCATCTCAAAAAAAACTTAGCCACCTATTTATTCAAGTTCAGCTAATGATAGAACTTCTTAAATGTTTTCAAATTCTTCCGATATCCTGTGTGACCTAAATACGTCTTGACATGAAACTCCCTCAATATAATCTTCTTGACCTCATTTTTATCTTGCACGTAAATCTTGTTCTTGAATCTGACCAAGTAATCTACTCTGACGTGATACTCCTCATCGCTATCACCTTCACCTTGCTACTGTAAACTATGCTTCAACTGTTGGTACCTATCATCAGGATGCTTTGGCTACAAGATCCTCTCTTGTAATTATGTCCCATAGAACTTAATGTTGCAATATGATTCACCTGCACTCTCCTACTAAGACTATTTGCAACCACGTTCTCCTTGCCCTTGATGTACCTGATCTTAAAGTCAAAGTCACTAGGAGTATTCAACCATCTAGCTTGCCTGACATTCATATCAGGTTTGTCAAACAAGTACCTCAGTCCACTATGATCACTCACCAAAATACACCTCTCACCAAGAAGATAATGCCTCCACATCTTCAAGGCATGAATGATAGCTTCCAGTTCAAGATCATGAGTCACATGTTCTTGTCGTGCTCATTCAACTTCCTTGACTTATAGCATACCACTTATCCTTCTTGCATCAAGACTCCACCAAGTCATCTCTTTCAAGCATCTATACATACCACGAACTCCTTATAAGGATCTTTAATCTTCAAGACCAGAGAATTTGTAAGCAAATGCTTTAACTACTCAAAGCTAGTTACATACTCCTAATTCAATTCAAACTTATTTCCTTTTCATTGAAAATATGTAATAGGATAGGAAATCCATGAGAAGTTCTATGTGAATCTTGTAGTAACCTGCTAGTCCCATGAATTATATGACCTCATCCACATTCCTAGGAGTTGGCCACTCCATGATAGATTTAATATTTTATGGGTCCACTGCTATACCTTCCTTGGTAATAGCATGCCCAAAGTAGTGAACTCTAGCCTGATAGAAACTCCACTTCCTGAGCTTGGTATACAACCGATTCTCTCTCAAAAATCTTAACAGTGTTGTTAGGTGCTCTACATGCTCTTCCTCGTTCTTAGAATATATCAATATATCATCAATAAACACTATCACAAACTTGTCCATATAAGGACACAACACATTGTTCATCAAATACATGAAAGTAGATCGAGCATTAGTAAGACCAAATGGAACCACCTCAAACTCATAATTCCCATACCTAGTATGGAATGTGGTCTTGTAAATATCTTCTTCTTTGATGTGCACATGATGATATCTTGATCTTAGATCAATATTTGAGAATACTGCTACTCCCTTCAATTGATCAAACAAATCATCAATTTGTGACAAAGGATACCTATTCTTGATAGTCACTTTGTTCAAAGACTTATAATCAATGCACAATATTAGAGTACCACCCTTCTTCTTCACAAACAACAATGGTGCACCCCAAGGTGACACACTTGGCCTTATATATACTTTATCAAGAATTTCCTCAATATGCAACTACATTTCCACCAACTCTAGAGTGTTCATTTTGTAAGGTGCCTTCAATATTAGTGCTACTCCTGGTACCAACTCAATATAGAAATATACTTCCCTATGAGAAGATAATTCTGAAATCTCTGCTGGAAACACATCCTGAAACTACCACAAAAATGGATACCTCTTCAAAATTCCACCATCCTCAACATCCTTCCTTTTGTCACTGGAAATATGAATTGTAACAATACACGTCATTTCCTATAATTGTGCTTTGTTTGCATAACTTTAACCATTCTCACTGATTTATGCTTCTTCTTTGTCGGTAATATTTTTATTTCCCCCTCATCATCCAAGAACTCAATATCCTTATCATGGTAGCCCACTTTAGTCTTGTGATTGTACAACCAATCCATACCCAAAATCATATTGTATGAACCCAAAGGAAGCACATTTTGATGTGTTGATGTAGACATACCATTCATCTCAAATGCATAAGATCTCACCTAATGATGAACTATTTTCTTGGTTCTTGTAGCTAATTGCACCAACCAAGATTATGCATGCACTTCTTTATTCAATCCACACTTATCCACCAGGTTAGAACTGGTATAACTATATTTAGATCCAGGGTCACTCAAAATAGAAACACATTGATCACAAATCTTATCTTCCATCTCAATAATGGATGTCTGATGATCACCCTGCCTATTATTGATCACTACATAAATTTTAGAAACACTCTGCCCAACATCTCCAACTGTTTATACCTACTGAGCACTGTAAATTTGAGGTTTTCCACCTTGATGTGATGGAAAATCTCTCTTGCGATTCTCTCCACCAAAATTCTAGCACTACAAAATCTTCCTGCCATTGCCTTTGTTTTTCTCCTCAGTCTAAGACCCATGTCCTTTGTCAACTGCATTGACCTTCTTATACGACGCTACATTCTCCTTGTCACCGGCATCCTAAGGTCTTCCTCGCTTCTTAAACCACTTTCTTTTAGTATTATCATTACCTCTCCAATCCCACTTATGCTTAGACTTTCACTTAGAATACTCATAACAATGCTTCAACTTCCTAATGACTTCCTCAATGACCAAGACTCATCATACTCAATCCGATCCTTGAATTTTAATGACATTCCACTCACAAACATTTGAACCTTTGTCTTCTCATCCTTAAGATATGGCACATACCTAAAAAACTCCAGAAACTTGGTTGTATACTCTTCATCTATCATAGAACCCATGTTCAGCTCATATAATTCCTTAGCCTTTCCATCATAGTATCTATCAGACAAGTACTTCTTTATAAAGAGTCTTTTAAAATTGTGCCAACTCAAATCACCTATCTTGATGCCTCTGATATACTTCACATCTTCCCACCAGATATCCAACTTTCCCTTAAGGTTGAAAATAACTATCCTGACTTCATATTCTCTGTATAATCATGCATTTCGAAGAAATTATTCATCCCAAGTAACCATGCTTCTGCATCTTCCAGTTGATTCATCTCTCCATCAAATGTAGGAGGCTTGGATTTCTTGAACTCATTTGGAAATTACTACTTCTCACTCCTCCTATAATTATGATGGTGGTAATGATACTAATGATCTCTCTCTAAACCAGAACTCGAATAAAACCTATAAGCACTACCTTTAATGTTAGGGGTGTCTAACCACCTGCAAC
Organism: Pinus taeda; assembly: GCA_000404065.3. NCBI lineage: Eukaryota > Viridiplantae > Streptophyta > Pinopsida > Pinales > Pinaceae > Pinus > Pinus taeda. Next base: position 68,748 of record APFE030912663.1, on the reverse strand, counting down.
CTTTGACTGTGTCATCCCTATCTAACTTGTATCTTGATCAATACCTGCTATGATATGCCTCATTAGTCCTTTTCTCATGTCCATGATTGATTCTTGGTTGTTCCTATCTCTGCAAATACGATAAGCTTTGAAGGATCATTGCATTAACATCAACTTGCTTTTCCTAAGCTCTAGAAAGTCTTTCTTGTGACTCAAATATCTTGTGATTATCTCCCTTGCAACTTTTGATTTGTACCTTTAGACTCCTCATTGTATCTACTATATGAGGAGAATACCCATCTCCTTGCTTCTCAACTAATCTATAAATAGATTCACATGAACTATAATCTACCATTTTTCCCGTCATATTTTTGGAAACCTTTGAGCACTACTAGGGGGGGGGGGTGAATTAGTAGTGTGATCTTCTTAACTATTTTACCAATGTAAATTTCACTTACTGAATCATGCATATAACTAGAAACATAGTATGTCATCACATGAAAATAACAATATAAGCAACGAAATAAAAAACCATGAGAGCAACAATACACAACAAAACCATCAAGAAAAACCATAAAACCATCCACACAAGAGACATAAGATATCTAGTGGAAAACCCTTAACCAAGAAAAAAACCACCCTTGATATTGTTGCGCTACTCCGAATCTTCTATTAAGAAAATATAGTCTTTTACATAGATGGTTGACTCTGATCAGCTAGGATACTTGACCTCATATAAAATGAGTTCACTTCCATCATCTTGGAGACTTGATTATACTGATTAGATCAGAATACTATGTTCTCACATGGATCTATGAACAACCATCCACTAACAACTACCACGATTAATTGATCCTCGCCCAACTTCGATTGGACTATCAACTACCATTGGATTGAGAAAATGTTCCTTTCACTTAAACTTCCCAATCACTACTCCACATCCATAAAGTCATTTCTCATCTACTCTATGTAGACCTCATTTTATATATTTTCACACCAGATCCCAATACTTTTTGCTCAAAACAATTCAACTCTGCAATACGACCTCTAACATTAAGACAATCTCATAAACAAAATAAAAATAACACAAACATATGCTCTCCACAAAATAAAAATAAATCCAAAATGTATGCATCAAATCTGAATAATACTATCACCAACAACTAAAATAAAACTCGTATTCAACCATAATATCAAACCCTCACACCAAAATATAATTGTTGCATACTACAATTAGGAACATACAACACAGTGGCTATGTGACAAATGCACTAGCAACACCTGAAAAAAACAAATATGAGAGTCACAAACACAATATAATCTAATAAATAGTGGCGATAATGTAACATCAAATTACCAAAGAAAAAAACTATCCAACAGCATGCAAAACTCTCCAAAAAATCTATGCTATAGTAGCTGCAAATCTGATCTATTCTGCAACATGATTCAGATCTGTTCACTATGCAGACAGTTGCACTCATACACTGAAGATTCTACACTATCAAGTGATTATGAAGAATTTCTTCTCTATGTAGGTTTTAACCCCATATAGAAATTACCTGCATACGAATTCTAAAACACGAAAAACAATAACACATAAAACACATATACACAGATATTTTCCCTTGGATCCCAAAACTGGGACTACCAGCTTGATTTTTCATTATGTTTCTTTCAATGTTATAATACATATGTATACATGTTGAAGCATCTAATACCATGGACCGAAAACCATCACATCCAAAAAACATGTGCGAAAATCATGCACAAAACCATAGTTGGGTCCGCCCATCCTAACATAGGGTCCAAAACCAAAATTTTTCAGGGCACTGCCCCAGACCCCATAAAGTGAGGTTATAGATATGCCTCAAAACCCCCTGTTGACCCCCCCCCCCCCCCCCACTACACAATTGGCGCAAAAAATGGGCGCTCTGTCCCCCTCTAACCCCCCGATTAACTACGTGGGCTAGTCGTGGAAAGAATATAACATAATCCAACATTCTCCCACTTGTTGTTTTCCTTCCATAGGGGCCCACAAGAGAGCTTAGTCATTTTTCCAGCCTTGAAATGCCCATTGTCTCTCTACACCAAGAGAACTTCTCAGAGCTCACAGAGTTTTTCAATGCATTTGTAGTATTTTTCAAAGTGTCCACCTTTACTAGCAACACCCTTTTGTCTTCTATCATATCCCTCACAAAGTGATACTAAACATCAATTTGCTTTGTCTTTGAATGATATGTGGGGTTCTTTTCCAAGAAAATTGCACTTTGGCTGTCACAGTTTATCCTTATATCTCCTTGTACTAACCACATACTTGAACACAATATTTGCAACCAAACTACTTCCTTGCTTGCATGAGTGGCTGCATGTATTATGCCTATGTAGTTGATAGTGCCACTACAGATTGTTTCTTACTCATCCAACTAACTGCACCTCCAAATATGTTAAACACATACCCACTTGTAAATCT
>APFE030912663.1:14895-61115 GCA_000404065.3 Pinus taeda | reverse complement strand
CTCCCCCCCTCTAACCCCCCGGTTAACTATGTGGGCTAGTCATGGAAAGAATATAACACAGCCCAATACTCTATGTAGCCTTCACTCATTCCCTCTCATGTTGAACCAACCATCAACCAACTCCAAAATGTAGAATATAAAACATGTAGGATGAAATGCACTTTAGACTGGGATCAAAGGTGCACAAAGTTGACAGAATCAAGTCACTATCACCATTACTTGTGCACTAAAGGTGTTCACATCATTGGAGGAATTTTTTTATCACATAAGTAAAAGCCAAAATATCCTCAACAATTCTCCAAGTGAATACCATGGGAAAATACCATGGTTATGCCAATACCCAGGACAGTCATACCATGGTAAGCTCCAAACGAATAGCATGGGAAAATACCTTGGTTATGTCAATACCAAGTACATGTGTACCATGGTAATATACAAACCAATACCATAGGAAAATACCATGGTTATGTCAATACCAAGGACTCTTGTACCTTGGTAATCTACAAAACAATACCACAAACAAATACCTTGGTTATGCCAATACCAAGGACACATGTACCATGGTAATATCCAAACCAATACCACAGGTAAATATCATGGTTATGACAATACCAAGGACTCCTCAATCATGGTAATCTCCAAAAAAATTCCATCGGAAAATACCATGGTTATGTCAATACCAAGACTATCTGCACCAATGTAATATCATGTTCCAACCTACACCATAAACACATACCAATACCATGGTAATGAAAATACCAAGAATACATGTACCATGGTAATACTCATGCAAAATCATCATCAAGCTAACACAATGAAACACAATGCAACACATCCATGAACACCATATTACCATAAATATACATCATCAAATACTGACATTAAGGGTACACATCAATGCCAACTCAACTAGTTGCAACCATGCTACAAGGAATGGATCGACACATTAGCTAGACTACATAGGATTCACATCAATGTGAACATGAGCTAGCTACCATCAACCAATGACAACATCATCTAGTTGGATCAATGCACACCATAATGCCAACAATCTCTTCCTTTGGCATTGATGGAAGCCACACACAAACTCCAAAACGATATCCTCTATCACTCCCCCTTTTGCATCAATGGAAAAGGGTCAACTCCATCTGAATAGGAAGCAAGAACTGAAGCAAAAACATTGGAGAATTTGATCTCTACATGACTAAAACATAATTCATATCAACCAATGACCATGTTGTCCATATCAGTAGCATCAAGCAGCAAATATACCAATCATCATCCATAGAAACATACTAACCAACGACCTCTAGCAACAAGCAACAATATGCCAACATGAGGCAACCGCAAGAAACATCAATGAGAAAAAACATAATAGTAACCATGGGCATCATCAAGTATGTGTAACAATATGCACATAAGCATCAATCAACACTCTCCATAGAAACCATATAGTAGTAACATTGATCAGACTCTCTGCTCAAAACATGAGGTCAAAAGCTCCAACTGTCATAGAATAGTATGAAATGCACCACGAACACCTCCAAGCAAAACATGATGCCAACAATGTATGGTTGAAGTAAACAAGATAAAATAATGCTCCCCCTGAACACGTGCCATCTCTAACATCATCTCCATTCTGAAGTGAACTTCTTCCACTGCAACATTATTTCCTTTCCCAAGGAATGTGGCACAAGGTGGATCAAGATTCCACATGACCATGACTAATGACATATTACATTATGTATACATGGTTGTAGCAGCAATACAAATATTGCATACATGACCAATATATGACCACATGACTCATGACTAAATGACCTTATGATAGTACAACATAAGTACATGGCTCCATAAGAATTTTACATGAATATATCAATAAATACATGGTTGTTATGATCATCTCCTATGGACCAATGGTTCAAAAACATGATACATCATGTCTATTACATCATCATTAGCCCATACATGTGGCTCAAAAATAGAATCATGATACCTGCCTATCACCATGATGACTCAACTCACTAAGGATGTGACTCTCAACCAACATAAAATGATGAATCAGTAAAAATACATGGATGTAATAATCATCATATTACAACTCATGCATAGCTGGTCCATGTCTCATGTTATCTCTATGCACCATGTACCAATGATCTCATTGCATACATGGTTATAAAACTTTTAAACAAACTTGTTAGTTAAACCAAAAACATATATATGGCTGAAAAATGTACTCTGTTTTCACTCATGAAGACACATATAAATCTGCCACAAATGACTGAGTGAAAAGTAATAATGAAAATGCTAAATATCACATGTAAATTCCATACCATGCATATCTCCCCCTGAGCTCAATATACCTCCGATAGAAAGGTTGACCCTATGGACCTGAAAGTGTATGAAGCTCAAATGAGCTCATCATATGATGCTTCAATAACTCATGCTCATCAAACTACCAAATGCTCCCCCTGAGGTTGTGCACCTCTCATGAACTCTGGAGTCCTTTATAAATATGAAAAAAATAATCATGGATTGTAGGAGGGGATGATCTTCACTACTTGAAGAGTTGTTGCTCCTTTTTTCTCCACATGGTCTTTGGTTGCTTCTTTTCCTCCTTCATCTTCTTCTTTTATTCCTTCATTGGTTTTTTGGTATGTCCTCTTTGTTTTTTATTCTTTTGATGGTTTTTCCTTGAGTAACGTGGCAACAAACATTCTCTTGTCATATGGCTAATATTATGGCATGTATATCACTCCACGTGGCCAAGATACGAAACAAGAGGATCAAATCTCTTGTTGCATATACCAAGTCTATACATTGCATGTAATGTCCTTCTTGTTCATTCGTTATATTTGCAATATATTTCCTTATGGCTAAATGGGTGACATGAATAATAATAACCATAAAAACCATGATTATACATGCTGACCAACCTCCTTGGCTATTGAAATTTCTACAAGATATGTTGATTTTATCTATACATTTTGCTTTAGCAATTAGTAGTAGCATGCCCAAATTTGTAGTAGTTGTGACATTCTACATTATGCACAAAAGGAACAAAATGTCTTTGATTCATTTGAAACCTTACAAATATTCCACGATCATCTCTAGGAGAAAAATGTTTTCTGAATGTAGGAGCTCCTTGAGATTTTCTTCTATGTTGATGGTTTTGTTGGTTGATCAGTTGCTAGTTCTTCTTCTTATTTCCTTGGTTCTCACTCTTGTTGTTGGTATTGTTTGCTACAAGTTTATTCGTTTCTTTTTTTTTTTTTTTTTAAATGAATGCAAACTAGACTCACCCTTTTCAAATCCAAGACCAGATTTATCCAATGTTGATCTCTAGATCTCAAGTAAACTATCCAAGGCTACTTCTCCATCTGCCATTGCTTTCTCAAGGACACCACTTCATATTCTAATTTCTCACACTCATCTTCCTTCTCCTTATACTTTTTCCTCATACCTTATTCAACTCTTTTTTATTCAACCAACTTAATTTTTAAGCTAACAATCTCTTCCTTGAGCTTGGCCTCCTTATCATCACATATCTGCAATATTTTTTGTTGATCCTTGCATGCAGTTGTTAGTCTAGAATTCTCATCTCTAAGACCCTTAATACCATTCTCATCTTCACTATGTTCTTCAACATGATGAAAATTTGAATCATCAAAATTATAACTCATTAGAAAATCGTTAAAATTTATACCTTGGTTCAATATTTTATAATCTCTTCTCATTGTCAATTTCATCATGTGCACTAGAAGAATGAGACTCTCATGGATGAGATTCTTGTTTTTGAAGGCCCTTTTTCTTTTTCTTGTTTTTGTTGTTGTTTTTCTCAAATCCCTTATTTTTGTTGGTACCATCTCCAAATACAGACTGTAGCGTGTCCCACATATCTTTGGCATATTTCAAACCTACTAGTCTCTACAAATCATCATCATGAAGATTCTTGTAGATTTTGCATCTAGCTTGTGCATCCTGCTTCAAAAATTTATCTATAATTGGATCTTTCCCACAACCTTCACATACTAATCTCCAAATATTATATTCACTAGACAAAAATTGAGATTTAACATTTTTTCTCCATACCTTGTAATTTTCAATAGTATGGACAACAATTCCTTGAGAATTCATTTCTAAAAGAAAAAAAATCAAAATTTTCTCCAACAAACCCTAGATCTACTCTCCAGCAATCAAGTTGCAACCAAGAGCCCCACTTTGATACCAATTTTCAGAAACCTTTGAGCACTACTAAGAGGTGGGGGGGTGAATCACAAGTGTTCTGTTCTTAACAATTTTAACAATTTTGACTTCACTTACTGAATCATGCATATAACTAGCAACATAGTATATCATCGCATGAATATAAAAATAGAAGCAGCTAAATAAAAAACCATGAGAGAAAAAATACACAATAAAACCATCAAGCACAACCACAAAAACTATCTACACAAGAGACACAATATATATGGTGGAAATCCCTTCATTGGGAAAAAAACCACACTTGTTTTTGTTATGTTGCTCTAAATCCTCTATTAAGAAAATATAGTATTTTACATAGATTGTTGACTCCGATCAGCTAGGAGAATCGACCTCATATACAATCAATTGAGTCCCATCAACCTGGAGACTCGATTCTACTGATCAACTCAGAAGAGAGTTCTCACATAGATCTATGAAATACCATCTTCTGAAAGCAACCACAATCAATCGTTCCTCGCCTAACTCTGTTGGACTATCCAACTACCACTAGATTGAGAAACTACTCCTTTCACTGAAAATTTGCAATTATTGCTCCAAATCCATAAAGTCACTACTTCTCCACTCTATGCAAACCTCATTTCATATATTTTCACATTGGATCCCAAGACTTTCTGCTCAACTCGATTTAGCTCTGCAATACGACCTCTACCAGCCAGACAATCTCATCATCAAATAAAAATACCAAAAACATATGCTCTCCACACAAGAAAAATAGTGGCCAGAATGTATGCATCAAATTTGAATAATATTATCATCAACAGCTAAAATAAAACTCATATCCAGCCATAATGTCAAACCCTCACACCAAAATATAATTGTTGCATACTACATTTAGCAACATACAAAACAATGGTTATGTGCCAAATGCACTAGCAGCACCTACAAAAGCAAATGTGAGATTCACCAACAAAATATACTGCAACAAATAGTGGCCATAATGTAGCACCAAATCACCAACAAAAATACTATGAACAACATGCAAAACTCTCCAAAATATCTCTTCGATAGCAACTACAAATGTGATCTATTCTGCAACATGCTTCAAATATTCTCACAATGCAGCCATTTGCACTCATATATTGAAGATTCTACACTCTCAATTGATTCTGAAGCATTCCTTCTCTATGCATCCTTCACTCATTCACTCTCACATTGAACGAACCATAAACTAGCTCCAAAATGTAGAATATAAAACATGTAGGACAAAATGCACTTTTGGATTGGGATCAAAGGTGCACAAAGTTGACAAAATCAGGTCATTATCACCACTACTTGTGCAGTAAAGGTGTTCACATCATTGGAGTAAAAAAAAATTTACATAAGGAAAAGATAAAATATCCTCAACAATTCTCCAAGTGAATACCACAGGAAAATACCATGGTTATGCCAATATAAAAGACACTTGTATCATGGAAAGCTCCAAATCAGTACCATGGGAAAATACCTTGGTTATGTCAATACCAATGACAATTATACCATGGTAATATCCAAACAAATACCACAGACAAATACCATGGTCATGTCAATAACAAGGACTTATGTACTACGGTAATCTCCAAAAAAATACCACAGATAAATACCTTGGTTATTTCAATACCAAGGACACGTATACCATGGTAATCTGAGAACCAATACCATAGGTAAATACCATGGTTATGTCAATATCAAGGAATCTTTAACCATGGTAATCTCCAAAACAATTCCATGGGAAAATACCATGGTTATGTCAATACAAAGACTATCTGCACCAAGGTAATATCATGTGCCAACCTACTCCACAAACACATAACAATACCATGGTAATGAAAATACCAATAATACATGTACCATGGTAATACTCGTGCAACATCATCATTAAGCTAACACAAGGAAACACAAGGCAACACCTCCATGAACACCATACTACAATAAAGCTACAATATCAAAGATTGACATCAATGCCAACATAACCAAATCAATGCCAACTCAACTAGTTGCAATCATGCTACAAGGAAGTCATCAACACATAAACTAGACTACATATGGTTGACATCAATGCCAACATCATCTAGCTAGATCCATGCACACCATAATGCCAAAACATCTCTAATCTTCTTCTTCCTGCAAACATGACATGTTATATAAACCAAATAGAATCATGGTCAAACATACCTTGATCAATTTTAGGGGAAGCTATCTCATCTGCACAAATCAGTCCAGATTAGCATGATATACATGTATATATATGTGATGATTCCAAAATATCAACCTATCTCCATCATGCATGATAACTCAAATTTTAACATCGACTACATACATGACAACCATAGATACTACAATGCATGCACACGTCTAACATACATGCATAACAATCACATCTACCCTAAGGTCCAATGTTGCAACATTGCTCTGATACCACCTTGTGGTAGTAGATATCACCCAAATAGAATGGAATCCAGTCTGATACCACCCTATAATTCCTCCTCCCACATTTACCCAAATTCATAGGCTTTCTAGGGTAAAAATGAGACAAATTTCACTATGACATGACCCGACTTTGAAGTTCCATTCAAGGAAGTGGGGCCTATAAATTGAACCCTTGTTGACATCCTACAAGCACTATAGATCACGTAGGAGCTGAACAACCACCCTAGATGATCAATCCTTGAGATGGAACCCTTTTTATCTGACCTAGCTCCATAATTTCACCCTTGAGACTACATCCATGTGGATGGCTTCCTATAACCGCACTTACAGGCTTGTTTCCATGCAGTTAGGACCCAAAATCTCCAATTCAGGGCCAAGAGTTCTGATATCTAAGGCACTTTTCCAAGATAGTCTCCAGACCACTTCCCAAAAGTGTCTATAACTTTCTAAAGTCATAATTAACATAGCGACAACTCCAAACATTCAAAATTGAAGCAATAAATTGACCCAATGATGCCTAATCCATAACATACATTTCGTCAAAAATATGGAAAATATGTAAGCTACAGGTCATGAATGCATATGTGATCATAAACCGTAGTCTTCATCTGAGAATTACCAAGAAGGCTCTAATCCCTCTCTAGCTAGTCGCAATAACACCTGTTAGTCCATACATTTATCAACCATTCAAATACTTATCAAACATAACGAGAGGCATAGATAGAATAAATCATATAAACATCATATAACCAACATAGAGACCATGGAAAATAAACCATTATATCAACATCATAGCAAATACAAGTGCTCATAAATCACAATAGGAAAATAACTCTTATTAACATATGAAAATGTCAACCAAGTCAAGGAATTCCACGTACCACCTAACCATAGGTTGGGCTGAATAAAATATCTCTTTCATCCAATCATGCCCACCCCATATTTCAAGCATGAATGTGGGATCTCATGGAATAAACCAAGACAAAACCAACCAGGGCTTCTAGAGGAAAAACCACCTCAACCCTCAACCACAGTGATTCCACCTCTACAGTCTAGAAATCACAACTATATCGGCCTCTACCCAACATGTCCAGGGCTTTAGGAACTAGTAACTCAACCCATAGCCTTTCCAGGCTCTAAAGCATTTTTTCCAACCACGACTCCAAGAACTAGTAACTCAACCAACCAAGGGATCTAAAGCTTTTATCCCAACCTACGGCTCCAAGAACTAGTAGCTCAACCCAAGTTGTTCCATGGATTCTAGAGCATTTGATCCAACCCACATCAATAGGGAACCTAAGCACCAATAAAAAAAAACAAGTGGAAACCCCATAACACCATGGCTATCCAAGAAATGGAAAGGCAAGGGTGAAACCTTTGTTAATCTAGGAAAATCTCTGTTCCAATGGAAACGCATAACCAAGGAATCACATGCATATACCATGCATCCAAAAATAAGCAAGGAAATCACACATGTAACCTGTTACCTGCAAATTGTCCATGTTGTAGTTGTTTATCCAACTATTCTTTTGCACTCCCCTGCTTTCCTTTGCTTTCCTTTTCAATTCCAAGTGAATACTAGAATGTGCTAAGTGTGCAAGAGTACAAGAGCATGAGAGAATGATTGAGAGAGCTCCACCACAAAACCATCAAAAGCTAAACCAAAAAAATCTCAATTGACTAAAGCCCTGAACTAATCCTCTGAAGCCATTTTATCAATGATGCCTCTATTTTCTTCATTTTCCTTCATTTTTCCTCTAATTTTCCTTGCATGCAAATTTGTGTATTTTCACCTTCCTTTTCTCCTATTTTACTTTATTTTCATAAATAATTGCAAAGTATTGCCTCTTTTCCTTTGCCAATGCCTTTTCCAATTTCCATAGCCATTAATTAATCACAAGTGATTCCCAATAAAGTGTTTTTCTCAACATTCAACTTGTAATATGTGTCCCATGACCTTGGTCTTATTTTATTTACATGGAAAATCACGAGGGGTTGTTTAAATGGCAAGGTTTTGGTTTGGGGTAAGGTATCTAGTATTAATGATGCTAGGGTGATTGGGATTCATGAGGGGGCATTAGATAGACTATATACACCTCTATCTCATGCCCTAATCCACTTGGATGTAAGTCTTGATGAACTACGGCATTGAAGGTGTGGACACCTTCATTATAAGATGTTTTCATCTCTAAGTCAAATGGTCAATTACATCCCCGAATTGAAGGCATAACATGAAGGGACTTGTAAGGGATGTTCTCTAGGAAATAACGTAAATAATCCATTTGCAAGAAGTGATACTGAATCTAAAATTTTAGATCTCATACATTCAGATGCATGTGGACCTATGGAAGTCAAGTCTCTCAATGGACATCAATATTATGTAACCTTCATTGATGATTTCTCAAGGAATACTTGGTTATATCTTCTCAAGAACAAGGATCAAGTGTTCAAAAAGTTTTAGGAGTTCAAGAATGAAGTGGCCCAATCTAACCAAGAGGAAAATCAAGCCTCTAAGGTTAGAAAATGGTTGGGAATACACCTCTAAATAGCTTATAGATTTCTTCAAGGAAGTTTCCATCAAGAGGGAGCTTATCATTCCCTATAATCCTGAATAGAAGGGCATGGCTAAAAGTATATAGCGGAATACGTGTTTTATTGAGGGAGACATTAGAAGGCTTAGACACTCAGTCTAGGAAGTGTTAATGCACTGTGAGAGGGAGGAGACCTTAGAAAATACTCAATGCACAAGATTGAGTGGAATTTAATCATTGAGGCTCATGAATAGCATGTACTCATCACCTGCTATGAGGGCTAATACCTTCACAACTTTCATTGTCAGAAGGACTAGGAAGAGCTCCAAATATGGCTAAGTGTGGGACTAGTAGCATAAGGGAGGGGAAGCATCCGAACGAGACTCAAAACACCAATCACACACATGACTTCCATTTATACAAGTCATGGTAATGCACGAGACTTATGAACAACAATCACACCTTGAAATGAAATCAAAGCAACAATTATTTCTAAGTGTGACAGTTAAAATGCCACATTGCGACACTTGGAATACAAGTTGTGACATAAGGGTCGATTGTAGCCAGACAATGCACTAATCTATAAGATCATGAATATCACATATTATTATGATATATAAGACCATCTAATGCAGAAGACTGTGCTAAAACTAACTTTAGTGGTATGTAAATGTGTGACACATACAAGAGTGAAAGCAGTCAAAATGACACTTACAAAAGTACGAAAACATGAAGATGACACTTGAAATTTTGGAGTTCAGTGTCTAATCTGGTGGATCCTACTTATTACAGATATTTGATTGGGTATTTGATGTATTTCGTAAATATGAGACTAAACATTATTGGAGTAAATATCCTCAATCAGTTTCAAATGGAGCCAAAACATGATCATTGGATTGTAGCCAAGCATATCCTAAGATATTTTCATGGAACCATACATCACTGCCTACAATATATTGGTAATGAAATCCAGGTATATATATAATATATATATATATATATATATATATATATATATATATATATATATATATATATATTCCATATTAGGGTGGAAGTGAGATAGACAAAAGAATCACAATAGCGGATGCTTCAACATAGGGCCTTCCATGGTGTCATGGTTGAGTAGAAAGCAGAACACAATTTCTTTGAGTAGTGTTGCAACTTAATATGATGTTGCAAGTGAGGTCTATCGGGAAGAAATTTAGCTCAGGAAGTTTGTATAAGAATTTTTGAAGGACTACTTAACCCTACATGGATACATTGTGATAATGAAAGTTGCATAAGATTGACAGAAGACCCAATATTTCATGCTAGGAAAAATCATATAAATAATAAGCATAACTACCTCAGATGCTTGGTACAAGATGGGGTCATGGAGTTGTATTGTCTACATAAAGATGAAAAGGTAGCCGACATACTAACTAAATCATTACCAAACAAGAAGCTTGAGTACTTGAGAGGTGAGCTTATTTTGGTGTACATCTCTTACCTAATTAAGAGGGAGTGATTTTGTATAGTTCTTATCTTTATCGGTCATGCACCTGACTAGAAAAAACAACAGTAAGTCTTAGTGAAGGGCATAAAGAAAGAATGGAGTCTAAAGGAATGGATAAAAATCTTAGATTGAGACTCCTTATGGATTGTAGAATCCAGGGAAAGAATTTGTTGGTCGATACTCTTTGAGGATGAGCTAGGGAATCCAAGATAAGAGTAATTGAAGAGGACTGATATTCTTTGAGGATTTATGTTTGGAAATCCAAGATAAGAATAGTCCTAAAAGTACATACCCGGTGAACATCCAGATGGGCATGTACCTTAGAGGTAGTTTGGAAACTCATGTAAAGCCTCCCAACATAACACTCTCGAATAAAGATGAACTTGTCTAGTTAAGGCCTTCAAGGATAGTGTTAGTCATGATAAATATGCTTGAAAAAAATATGGCTTGTCCATCCAACTCTTCTTATGATAATGCTTCAAGATTTATATTCCTTTTACCATGTAATGGGTTTATGAATACCTCCCTAGTTAAGAGGGAGTGTTGAAAATGTATCTAGGTTAGGTAACTAGGTGATAGAGTTTCTTTTGTTGATGGAAAGGTTTTGGTTTGAGGAAAGGGATCTAGTATTGATGATTCTAGGCTGATTGGGATTTGTGAGGGGACATTATATAGACTATATACACCTTTATATCATGCCCTATTCCACATGGATGTAAGTCCTACCGAAATATGGTATAGAAGGTGTGTACACCTTCAATATAATATTTTTCCATCTCTAGGTCAAATGGTCAATGGCATCCCCAAATTGAAGGAATAACATGAAGGGACTTGTAAGGGTTGTGTTGTAGGCAAGAACATAAAGGAAAAATTTGCAAGAAGTGATACCAAATCAAAGGAATTTTTAAATATAATACATTCAAATGTTGGTGGATGTATGGAAGTCCAGTCTCTCAGTGGGAATTGGTATTATGTAACCTTCATTGATGATTTCTAAAGGAAGGCTTGATTATACCTTCTCAAGAAGAAGGATGAGGTATTAGAAAAGTTTCAGGAGTTCAATAATGAAGTGGAGAAACTAACCAAAAGGAAGATCAAGACTCTAATGTTAGAGAATGGTGGGGAATACACCTCCAAAGAGATGATAGTTTTCTAGAAGGAAGCTAGGATTAAAATGGAGCTTATCATTCCCTATAATCCTTAATAGAATGGCGTGGTTGAAAGGAAGAATAGAACTATCAAAGAATTTATAGGGCCATGCTACATGATCAATATCTACTTCAATTCCTATGGGGAGAATCATGTATGAAAACTATGTACATGTAGAATCGAAGTCCTCACAGAATCCTCAACAACATGACTCCAGATGAAGCATTTATGAGAAAGGAGCCAAGTTTGGATCACCTTCATATATTTGGGTGTCCTATGTATATTCATATACCTAAAGACAAGAGAAAGAAGTTCTATCCTACTAGTTTAAAGGACATCTTTGTTGGGTATAGTGCTTCATCAAAGTCATATAGAATTTATGTTAAGGAGGATCATTGAATTGAAGTAAGTAGGGATGTCATCATTGATGAAATCATAGCTTACAAAAAATTGAAGGATGTTCTAGTTGACTCTGATGAAGAAGAGATACCTATATTTGAGAATATCTCAAGGGACAATGATGGTAAAGGTCAAACATATACTCAAGAAGATGTTGAAGTTCCAAGTGAGATTATACAACAAGTAATTATTCTATAAAATCTAAAGAGGCTTGCTTGGTTGAGATCCTCTATAAGAAATAGAAGGACATATGACATCAAGGACCTTCAAGGAAAGTAAAATACCTAAGAGGTATTTTGGGCATGTAGCATATAGGAAGAAACGCATGTAGCATATAGGAAGAAACTTCTTGAAGCAGAACCTTCCTCCTATGAAGATGTATCTAAACATCAAGAGTGGAGGGATGCAATGCAAGAAGAATACTAGTCCATAATGAAGAATGATGTCTAGGAAATTGTCCCTATCCCAAGTGACAAGTCTATCGTCACTTCAAAATGGATTTAAAAGATAAATCGTGTTGAATATGGGAGAATTGATAAATACAAAGAAAAGTATGTAGCAAGAGGCTTCTTACAAAAACAAGGGATTGATTATGAGGAAACATTTGCTCCCATACCTAGATATACAACAATAATATTGCTTGTTTCGTTGGTTGCTACTATGGGAAGGAGCATACATCAAATGGATTTCAAGACATATTTCCTGAATGGGACCATCAATGAGGAGGCTCATTTCTCTAGGTTGAAGAAAGCTCGGTATGGCTTAAAGAAAGAACCTAGAGCTTGGTATGCAAGAATGGATGCATACTTTTTGAGACTTAGTTTTACCAAAAGTACTGCAGATCCTAACCTATATATCAAGGTGGCATAGGGTGAATTGGTCATCATACTCTTGTATGTGGATGATATACTAATCACATGCGTAGAGCATCAGATTTAGGAATGCAATAAGTAATTAGTAGTTGAGTTCGATATGAAGGATCTTGGGATTATGCACTATTACTTGGGACTAGAAGCATGGAAGAAGCCAAGTGAGATATATCTTGGTCAAGGTAAGTATGTGATAAAAATACTTGAAAAGTTTGGTATGATGGATTACAAGCTTATGATGACTCCTATTATTACCAATGTAAAGAAATTGAGTTCAGAATCTAGTTCAGTGGATACTACTTGCTATAGATAATTGATTGGGTCCTTGATGTATCTCGTAAATACTACATTAGACATTTTTTGCAGTAAATGTCCTCAGTTAGTTTGATATGGAGCCAAAACATGATCATTGGATTGCATCCAATCATATCCTAATATATTTTCATGGAAACATACATCACTTTCTACAGTATATTGTTAAATCCAACTTGTGTGATATACAGATTCAGATTGGGGTGGTAATGAGACAAACAAATGAATCACAACAGGTGGATGATTCAACCTAAGTTCTTTCGTGATGTCATGGTTGAGAAAAAAGAAGGATACAATTTATTTAAGTAGCATTGAATCTGAATATGCTGATGCAAGTGAGGTCTTTCAGGAAGTAGTTTGGCTCAGGAAGTTGTTATCATACTTGTTTGAAGGACCGCTTAACCCTAAATGGATACATTGTGATAATATAAGTTACATAAGATTGATAGAAGACCTAGTGTTTCATGCTAGGACAAAGCATATAAATAATAAGTACCACTACGTCAAAAGCTTAGTCTAGGATGGGATTGTGAAGTTGCACTATCTACCTACAAATGAACATGTAGCTGGCATACTAAATAAAGCATTACCAAAACAAGGAGATTGAGTACATGAGAGGTAAGCTTAGTTTGGTGGACATATCTTTCCTAATGGAGAGGGAGTGATGTTGGATAGTTCTTATCTTTATGGGTTGTGCACTAAACTAGGACTAACAACAGTAATTCTTAGTGAAGGCCATAAAGAAAGAATGGAGTCTAAAGGAATGGATAAACATCTTAGATTGGGAGTCCTTATGGATTGTAGAATCCAGGGAAAGAATTTATTGACCGATACTCTTTGAGGATGAGGTAGGGCATCCAAGATAAGAGTAGTTGAAGAGGATTGATATTCTTTGAGGATTTAGGTTTGGAAATCCAAGATAATAATAGTCCTAAAAGGACATACCCGGTGAACATCCAGATGGGCATGTACCTTAGAGGTAGTTTGGAAACTCACGTAAAGCCTCCCAACATAACGCTCTTGAATAAAGATGAACTTGTCTCGTTAAGGCCTTCAAGGATAGTGTTGGTCATGATAAAGATGCTTAAAAAAAATATGGCTTTTCAATCCAACTCTTCTTATCATAATTCTTGAAGATTTAGATTCCTTGTACCATGTAATGGGTTTACGAATACCTCCCTAGTTAAGAGGGAGTGTTGAAAATTGTAACTAGGTTCGGTCTTCAAAATGACCTAATTGTAATCATGACAATGTATATTATTTATAAAGGAAGAAAAATAAAGAAAGATAAATTATATTTTATTTTTGGAGTATGGGTTTCATACTCAAGTTTCAGTCAAAAACATGGTCTTCATGTTTTTAGGTTTTCTAGGTATTTCTAGGATAAAGGATATTATTGGTCATGTGCCATAGTCCCATTTGGACTCTTTGTAATAAAGAAAAATATTTATTTTTTCAAGAAAATTCCGCTTTTAAGCCCAAGACCAAGTCATCCCAAGGAGCAGATCAAGTCGGCCTCAAGGGAGGAAATTTGACCCTTAAGAAAGGCTATATAAAGGAGAGGAGCTCAACTAATTTGGACACGCAACAAGCACACGTTTGATCTGCAATAGAAAAGAAGAAAGAGAATAGATAGAGGGATGAAGAAGAGGAATATAAGCCAAAAAAATTGTCTAATATTATCTTCTCTTATTTCGCTCTATGGTTTGTGAAGTTGTCGGTTGCAAGGAGGCCGAAGTTCTATTGTAGGGGGTGAAATTTTGTGAAGCAGTTGTAGTAGGTTAAAGTTGCAACATCATAGTAGCAGTATCGAATTTTTGGAAGCTACCTTGAAGAAGATCTTGTTGGGGGCTAACTAGGTGCTTGGTATGGTTATTGGATTTTTTTATTTGGGTCTTAGAAGTCTCTTTGTAAGCAGATTCTAAAGAAGAAGAGAAGCATTTTTGGGTTTTCCCCTAGCTTGGAGCCTATACCTTGTGTACATTGTCTTGTTTTGATCTTCATTATTTTTAGTAATTGGTTGATGAACAAATATCTAATAAAGAAATAAAAGGCCAAAATAAATCACAAGTAATCATCAAGTTACAGAAAATCATTTAGATACATAAGTGTCCTAATTTTCCAACATGGTATCAAAGAAAAGGTGCAAAAAGGAAACTAAATATCACATATTTGTTGGCACTATGGGAAGGTTTATAAGGAAGGGTTTCAAGGTTCTTGGATATATCACTACATCTATCAAGAATTTTTTATTAAAGATCATCTCCAAGCTTGAAAAGGAAGTAGTAGATGGAATTGTATTTTGTGCTTTCTCTGACACTTTCATGGACAAATATGTATGGGTTATTTATAGTGGTGCCTCTAGACATATGAAGGGAGAATTAAATCAACTTAAAACTCTATCTGAAGGAAATTCCTCACATTCAATCAAAATTGGGGACAGGAAGAGCTATCCAGCGAAAGAGATTGGATATACCTCATTGGAGCTTGATTCTAGTGGAAGGATTCACGTCAACAATATTTTATATGTTCCAGGTTTGAAGAAAAATAGACTTTTTATTTCTTATCTATAGGATAAGGGTGATAGAGTTTCTTTTTTTGATGGAAAGGTTTTGGTTTGGGGAAAGGGATCTATTATTAATGATTCTAGGGTGATTGGGATTCGTGAGGGGACATTATATTGACTATATACACCTTTATCTCATGCCCTATTCTACTTGGATGTAAGTCTTGCCGAAATATGGCATAGAAGGTATGTAAACCTTCATTATAATATTTTTCCATCTCTAAGTCAAATGGTCAATGGCATCCCCGAATTGAAGGATAACATGAAGGGACTTGTAAGGGATGTGTTGTAGAAAAGAACATAAAGAAGAAATTTGTAAGCAGTGATACCAAATCAAAGGAAGTTTTAAATATAATACATTCAAATGTATGTGGACCTCTGGAAATCTGGTCTCTCAGTGGTAATTAGTATTATGTAACCTTCATTGATGATTTCTCAAGGAAGGATTGGTTATACCTTGTCAAGAACAAGGATGAGGTGTTAGAAAAGTTTCAGGAGTTCAAGAATGAAGTGGAGAATCTAACCAAAAGGAAGATCAAGACTCTAACGTTAGATAATGGTGGGGAATACACCTCCGAAGAGATGATAGTTTTCTAGAAGGAAGCTAGGATTAAAATGGAGCTTATCATTCCCTTTAATCCTGAATAGAATGGCATGGTTGAAAAGAAGAATAGAACTATCAAAGAATGTGCAGGGCCATGCTACATGATCAATATCTCCTTCAATTCCTATGGGGAGTTGCATGTATGACAACTATTTACTTGTAGAATCGAAGTCCTCATAGAATCCTCAACAACGTGACTCCAGATGAAGCATTTATAGGAAAGGAGCTGAGTGTCGATCACCTTCATATATTTGGATGTCTTATGTATATTCATTTTTCACCTAAAGACAAGAGAAAGAAGTTTGATCCTACTAGTTTAAAGGACATCGTCGTTGGGTATAGTGCTTCATCAAAGTCATATAGAATTTATGTTAAGGAGGATCATTGAATTGAAGTAAGCAGGGATGTCATCATCGATGAAAGCATATTTTACAAAACATCGACGGATGTTCCAGTTGACTCTGGTGAAGAAGAGATACCTATATTTGAGGATATATCAAGGGACAATGATGGTCAAGGTCAAACATCTACTCAAGAACATGTTTAAGGTCTACGTGAGCTTATACAACAAGTGATTATTCTATAAAATCGAAAGAGGCTTGCTTGGTTGAGATCCTCTGTAGGAAACAGAAGGACATATGACATTAGGGACCTTCATGGAAGATAAAATACCTAAGAGGCATTTTGGGTATGTTGCATATATGAAGAAGATTCTTGAAGCAGAACCTTCCTCCTATGAAGATGTATCTAAACATCAAGAGTGGAGGGATGCAACGCAAGAAGAATACCAGTCCATAATGAAGAATGATGTCTAGGAAATTTTCCATATCCCAAGTCACAAGTTTATAGTCACTTCAAAATGGATTTACAAGATAAATCATGTTGAAGATGGAAGAATTGATAAATACAAAGAAAGGTATGTAGCAAGAGGCTTCTTACAAAAACAAGGGATTTATTATGAGGAAACTGTTAGATTATCCAAAAATGTATATTATAATAGGTTATTAAGTTAGAATAAAATAATTATTAATTTAAGATATTAAATTAATAATTATTAATCTAGAATATTTAATTATTTAATGGAGACATTTAGAATTAGTATATTGTTGTAAAAGATATGACTCTACAAATGTGTCATATCTTAGGCTTTAGTTTGGGAGAATTGTTAATAAGTTGTTTAAATAGCTTTTATTGTAAGTGGACACTTTTTATTTCATAAGTGATCCATAATTAGAGGTAGTTAGGACATTGAGCTTATAAATAGATCATTGCAAGAGTGTTTGGTTATTCGGGTGTAAACTATTTCCAAATTCCAGATGTAATTATTTTTCTTATTAATAAAATTACGTGTCTAAGGACACTTCTGCCATTATTGTGGTATTAGAGCTTCAATAATGCAGTTGATGTGAAGAGGAGATTCCAGCTCTACAAGTTCTTGGAAAACTCCATTGAATTGACCGCTCTGACTTTCTATAAAAACGTGACAGCTATACAAAGGATTCCTGGCCCAATACGGTTCTCTCAATACTATTGTGGATTATGATTCACCTCGAGCACATTGGATTGTTTTTTACCCTTTCATTTTTTTCTGGGAGCTGCTACCTTTCTTGTCTGTGATGCGGTTTTTCTGTCTCCGTATCTCTACTTGGTTCTATTTTTCCTAGCAAATTCTATCCTAATGTAGACGACTTTTCTTCTTCAATAAATTATACGTAGGTAACTCTCGTGGATTTGAATCTCCTCGGCTGACCAGGCGGACATGGGTATGAAAATTGTTTACTCCAAAGATATTCGAGTTCCTTCCTACTTCTGGAATTTAATTTAGTGCCTTCTCATCCTCCGTTCCATTGGATATCTGATTGGCTGCTATGCCATGTTGTTGTTCTCTATTTAATACTAATGAAAATATGAATGCATAATTCATTGTATGTAGATGCAATGCTTTGTGTGAATTCTGCACGTGCTTGTTTACATCAAATTTTCTACTGGTTTGGAGAAAGTAAACAACTGAGCATGTTGCATGAAATGCATCCATGTCCCCATATTTTGTAGCTTGAAGAAGAGTTTCCATCAGTTTGGGTTGTACATTTCACAGAAGCCCACCTATGTAATTGAATTGACGGTGTTTCCCTTCACATACATTAGAGCCCAATTTCTTCACAAGCATTACAACATCAATAACTCCATTTTCAAGGGAAGAGGCCCTGACTATTCGCTTGAGCTGAGCTGAGGAAAGCTGTGCTAACTCCATTTCCCAGTAGAGAGCACAGGCAGCTTCCCTATTCTTTTGATTCTTTCTCCTGTTAACAGGTTTCTCAGCAACCTTCTGCACTTCCCCAGTGGTTCCGGGGAGATTCAAACCCTGAACCGCACTAAGTGCATGTTTTACTTTTCCGTTAGCTGCCGCCAATGGTGTACCATGAAGAAAACATTTGATCTGTTTGGAGAAACTAAAAGTACGCTACTTGTCATTTCATAGCGTGTGGGCAAGTTGAAAGGATTGGGAGGGGGTTAAGTGCAGCCATCGGGACAATCTGCAAGCCAATAAATTAGCCATAGGGGTTGCTAAAGTGAATATGGGAGGTTTTAATATTAATTAAAATTTTGTATTTTTGCAATAGGATTTTTTTTGTTTGTAACTTGGAGAAATAAGTTTGTATTAATTTGTAATATTTTTGGAGAAATAAGGTGTAGCACTTATTTGTAAATGATTAGGGATAATAAATTTTGTAAATTTTGGAGTAATAAGGAGATTTTATTTGTATTTTTTTTATTTGGGGAGATAAGTGTAACATTGTAACTCAAAGTAATTTTACTTTGAAGGGGGGTAACATTTTTTTTTACCAAGATTTGCAAGAGCATTATAAAAGTCAAAATTTCGAAAGTTGCCTTGTAAATTTTTGAGAAATTGACTAGAGCCAAGTGCAAAGCTCAGTCATTTTTCTCCTGTTTTAACAACTATACGAGGGTCAATGCCAAGCCCCAATAGATAATTTTTTACGTAGTGTGTCTCATGTTGTGTTGCCCATCTTGATAATTTTTTTGAGCTTGATTCGTGGTGTGAAGTTTCAACACTACAATGTCAAAGTTGATTAATTTGTTTTCTGATTCCGACAAACTTGAAGGCACAAAATCATACAAAACATGGCAATGCCTCATCGAAAGCACTCTCAATTATAATGAACTGTGGCATGATATATGTGATGGTGATATTAAGCCAAATAAACCCAGAGATGCAGGTGCACTAGCAAAATGGGAAGTTAAGAATTCCAAAGCATTAGCTCTCATTAAATCTTCCGTTAATGATGAAATGTATGTCCATATAGAAAATGCTACAGATGCATGGTTTGCTTTGTGAATTTTTAAAGAATTCTCTGATACTCAGCCTGAATCAAAGAGAGTTGATCCACAATTAAAATTGTTGCAACAAAAATTGATTGAAGGAGGTGATGTTCTTGAATACATCTCCAGACTTAAGAATATTAAGCAGGAAATCATTAATGTTGGTTTTCAAGCAGTAGATGATAGTTTAATGGTCACAATTTTAATTGTTGGACTTCCTTCCTCCTACGCACATTTTTTGGAAACTCTACAATTAATTGCAAATTTAGAGAAGCTAAATTTTGATGAGCTCTACGAAATGTTGAGCCAACATGATAAAACCTTTGGGAAGAAAAAGAAAGTCGATGAAGACGTGTTTTTCACAAAGGCCAACACTAGTAAATCATCAATGACAGTTCTAGAAACGGAGGCAAAGCGAATTTCAATCAAAATCAAGTAGTACATAATGTACAAAGTAGAGGTCAAAGCCAAAGTAGAGGAAACAACTTTAATAGTGGCAATAATTCACGCCGGAGTAATTTTCAAAGTAGAGGACATAGTTAAGGAAGGGGCTATTTTCAAGGAAGAGGAAATAATAATCAAGGTAGAGGACAACCTCAAAATAGAAGTCGAAGTAGAGGCAGAGGACAATCTCCAAGAAGAGGAAGAGACTTAAGTCAAATTGTGTGTTGAAGGTGTAACAAAGTTGGACATTATGCTGAAGATTGTCGAACTTCTATTGACAAAATCCCCAAGTTTCATCAACAGTTAGCACAATTTGCAAATAATCAAGATGATGATAATTCAGAATATGTCTTTACTTCTTCGTCTGCATTACAACTTTAATCCCATCTTAAAATTGATTATGAAGATGCTTGGATCTTGGATTTAGGGGAAACTCAACACATGACTTGTCGATGTCACTTTTTTTGGAATTTTCAAGATCGCTATTGGGTTGTGTTATATTCTTTCCACATAGTTAACAGGGGGTTTGAGGGGTACCCGTAACCCCACTTTATGGGGTCTGGGGCAGCGCCCTGGAAAATTTTGGTTTTGAACCAAATCTCCAACATTTTCACAAAACCTCTTGGCATAATAAAATTTACTAAGTTCAGGGATGGACTTGGTATTTGTTGTAATGTATCTTTGGATCATAGGGGGGAAATTTTGGTTTTGGACCCTATGTTAGGTTGGGCAGACGCACCTATGGTTTTGTGCATGATTTTCGCACATGTTTTTTGGACGCGATGGTTTTCGGTCGATGGTATTGGATGCTTCGGCATGTATAAATATGTATTGTAACATTGAAAGGAACATAATGAAAAATCAAGCTGGTAGTCCTGGTTTTGGGATCCAGTGGGAAATCTCTGTGTATACGTGTTTTATGTTGTAAGAAACAAGCTACAGTGGCCACTTCTTCAGCAATAGCAAATTACATTTCAGCGTGGGAAGCAGCATGTGAAATTGTTTGGTTGCGTAGAATTTTGTAGGACTTGGGCATTTCTCAGGCAAACGCTACGTCATTATTCATTGATAGCCAGTCAGTCATTAAGCTTGCCAAGAACCCAGTTTTTCATTCAAAGACAAAGCATGTGGACACCAAGTATCATCATATCAGATCTCTCATTGCCAAAAATGTCCTGAAGCCAATTTATTGTCCTTGAGAAGACCAGATCTCCAACATTTTCACGAAACCTCTTAGCAGAATAAAATTTACTAAGTTCAGGGATGAACTTGGTATTTGTTGTAATGTATCTTTGGATCATAGGGGGGAAATTTTGGTTTTGGACCCTATGGTAGGTTGGGCAGACCCACCTATGGTTTTGTGCATGATTTTCGCACATGTTTTTTGGATGCGATGGTTTTCGGTCCATGGTTTTGGACGCTATGGTTTTCGGTCCATGGTATTGGGTGCTTCGGCATGTATAAATATATATTGTAACATTGAAAGGAACATAATGAAAAATCAAGCTGCTAGTCCCGGTTTTGGGATCCAGTGGGAAATCTTTGTGTATACGTGTTTTATGTGTTTTACAATGACTGGATATTCTGATGAGAAGAAAGGGTACCGGCTTTTGACCAATGGAAAATTTATTGTGAGCAGGGATGTAAGTTTTGATCAAATGGAGAGTAAGAGTGCTGAAGAAATAGAAATTCTTCTTCAAAAGTTAGAAACTAAAGGCAGTCAAAGAAAAGGAAGTATGCAAAGTCAACCAAATTCACCAAATTGGTATGAACTTGATTTTCCTTCATCTTGAGATGATTCATCTAGTCCATCTACATCAACAACACCATCTGTATCTTCTAGAAGTTCATACGCATCTCCAAGCAGCAACAGTTCTTCTGACAGTGATTCTCCAGAATCTTCACCTAATCGACGAACATCAATTTACATTAATCATCTTTACAATGATGGTGACTTTTCATCATCCCAAACAAGTGAGCATCAACTACCAAAATGGGCAGTTCAACTTTTGAAAGATGTAAATCCTGATGAGAAAAATAAAACAGGAACAAGGAAGTCACACAGAAGTGAAGGAAATTTTGCCTTGATAGCAAATTATTTTACTGAACCTTCCACATACAACGAATCAGTAAAACATAATGAATGGAAACAGGCTATGAT
Organism: Pinus taeda; assembly: GCA_000404065.3. Taxonomy (NCBI): domain Eukaryota; kingdom Viridiplantae; phylum Streptophyta; class Pinopsida; order Pinales; family Pinaceae; genus Pinus; species Pinus taeda. The sequence continues at coordinate 38,568 of APFE030912663.1, read as the reverse complement.
TGAATAATATCATGCAGTAATTGATAACAACACTTGGAAACTTGTTGATTGTCCTCAAAATGTTAAATCCATAGGATGCAAATGGGTTTACAGAATTAAGTACAACCAAAAGGGAGAACTTGAAAAGTATAAAGCAAGACTTGTGGCTAAAGGTTTTGCACAGCAAGAAGGAATTGATTATGAGGAAATTTTTGCTCCTATAGCTAAATGGAACACCATCAGATTAACACTTGCATTGGCCACTTAGAAAGGATGGAAAGTTCACCAAATAGATGTAAAAAGTGATTTTCTCAATGGGGATTTACAGGAAGAAGTATATATGACACAAACACCAGGTTTTGAAATTGAAGGGCGGGAACATAAAGTCTGCAAATTGATCAAGGCTTTATATGGGTTAAAACAAGCTCCCCAAGCTTGGTATGCAAATATGAATGAATACCTTAGGAAAGTTTGTTTTCAATGAAGTGAATCTGATGATACTTTTTGTGCGAAAATAGGGTAAATTTCTGGTGATTCTTGTTATGTATGTACATGATTTGATCATTACTGGAAACAATTATGATCATATTGCAAACAGAGTTACATGCAGGTTTTAAGATGACACATTTGGGCTTACTTCGCTACTATCTTGGAGTTGAAGTCTTCCAACGTCCACATCATATTTTCATTTCTCAAAGTAAGTATGTAGCAGAGGTTCTTCAGCGATTTGGAATGTAGGATTGTAAGCCTGTCCTTACCCCCATGGAGCAAAACTTGAAACTTTCAAAATTTGAAGGGGGGGGGGATGGTGGACAGCACTACTTACAGAAAATTGATTAGCAGCTTGATTTATTTGACAAACACTCACCCTGATTTGTCTTATGTTGTTAGTATTATTTCATGTTTTATGCAGGAACCACGAGACAGCCACTAGAATGTAACCAAAAGAGTTCTTCAATATATCCAAGGAACAAAAGATTTTGGTCTTCTTTACACAAAGATTAAAAACTTTGTACTTGATGGATTTTCAGATGCCAACTTTGCTGGAAGTATTGATGATTGAGCATCAACATTAGGTTATTTAATGAACATGGGGTCAGCAGCAGTGTCTTGGAGTTGTAAGAAACAAGCTACAGTGGCCACTTCTTCAGCAAAAGCAAAGTACATTTCAGCGTGGGAAGCAGCATGTGAAATTGTTTGGTTGCGTAGAATTTTGCAGGACTTGGGCATTTCTCGGGCAAACGCTGCGTCATTATTCATTGATAGCCATTCAGCCATTAAGCTTGCCAAGAACCCAGTTTTTCATTCAAAGACAAAGCATGTGGACACCAAGTATCATTATATCAAATCTGTCATTGCCAAAAATGTCCTCAAGCCAATTTATCGTCCTTGAGAAGACCATATCTCCAACATTTTCACGAAACCTCTTGGCAGAATAAAATTTACTAAGTTCAGGGATGAACTTGGTATTTGTTGTAATGTATCTTTGGATCATAGGGGGAAATGTTATATTATCCAAAAATAAATATTATCATAGGTTATTAAGTTAGAATAAAATAATTGTTAATTTAAGATATTAAATTAATAATTATTAATCTAGAATATTTAATTATTTAATGGAGACATTTAGAATTAGTATATTGTTGTAAAATATATGACTCTACAAATGTGTCATATCTTAGGCTCTAATTTGGGAGAATTGTTAGTTGTTTGAATAGATTTTATTGTAAGTGGACACTAATTATTTCATAAGTGATCCATAATTAGAGGTAGTTAAAACATTGAGCTTATAAATAGCTCATTGCAAGAGTGCTTGGTTGTTCGGGTGTAAACTCTTGCCAAATTCCAGATGTAATTGTTTTTCTTATTAATAAAATTACGTGTCTGAGGATACTTTTTCCATTAGAAACACTTTCTCCTATAGCTAGATATACAACAATAATATCACTTGTTTCGTTAGCTACTACTATGGGAAGGAACATCCATGAAATGGATTTCAAGACATCTTTCCTGAATGGGACCATCGATGAGGAGGCTCATATCTACAGGTTGAAGAAAGCTCTATATGGCTTAAAGAAAGAACCTAGAGATTGGTATGCAAGAATGGATGCATACTTGTTGAGACTTGGTTTCACCAAAAGTATTGCAGATCCTAACCTATATATCAAGGTGGTACAGGTTCAACCAGTCATCATACTCTTGTATGTGGATGATATACTTATCGCATGTGTAAAGCATCAAATTCAGGTTTGCAATAAGTAATTAGTAGATGAGTTCGATATAAAGGATATTGGGATTATGAACTATTACTTGGGACTAGAAGTATGGAAGAAGCCAGGTGAGATATATCTTGGTCAAGGTAAGTATGTGATCAAGATACTAAAAAAGTTTGGCATGATGGATTACAAGCCTATTATGACTCCTATGATTACCAATGTAAAGAAATTGAGGAGTTCAGAGTCTATTCCAATGGATGCTACTTGCTATAGATAATTTATTGGGTCCTTGATGTATCTCGTAAATACTAGGCCAGGCATTTTTTTTTGCATTAAATGTCCTCAGTTAGTTTCAAATGGAGCCAAAACATGATCATTGGATTGCAGTCAAGCATATCTTAATATATTTGTATTGAACCATACATCACTTCCTACGGTATATTGCTAATTAAATCCAACTCATGCGATATACAGATACAGGTTAGGTGGTAATGAGGCAAAGAGATGAATCACAATAGGTGGATGCTTCAACATAGGGTCTTCCATGGTGTCATGGTTGAGAAAAAAGAAGGATACAATTTATTTAAGTAGCATTGAATCTGAATATGTTGATGCAAGTGAGGTCTTTCAGGAAGTAGTTTGGCTCAAGATGTTGTTATCGGACTTGTTTGAAGGACTTCTTAACCCTACATGGATACATTGTGATAATTAAAGTTACATAAGATCGATTAATTACCTAGTGTTTCATGCTAGGACAAAGCATATAAATAATAAGTACCACTACATCATAAGCTTAGTACGGTATGGCGTTGTGAAGTTGCACTATCTACCTACAGATGAGCATGTAGCCGACATACTAAATAAAAAATTACCAAACAAGAAGCTTGAGTACCTAAGAGGTAAGCTTAGTTTGGTGGACATCTCTTCCCTAATTGAGAGGGAGTTATGTTGGATAGTTATTATCTTTATGGGTCATGCACTAGACTAGGACTAACAACAGTAAGTCTTAGTGAAGGCCATAAAGAAAGAATGGAGTCTAAAGGAATGGATAAACATCTTAGATAGAGACTCCTTATGGATTGTAGAATCCATGGAAAGAAGTTGCTGACCGATACTCTTTGAGGATGAGATAGGTCATCCAAGATAAGAGTAGTTGAAGAGGACTAATATTCTTTGGGGATTTAGGTTTGGAAATCCAAGATAAGAATCATCCTAAAAGGAAATACCCGGTGAGCATACAGATGGGCATGTACCTTAGAGGTAGTGTGGAAACTCACATAAAGCCTCCCAACATAACGCTTTGAATAAAGATGAACTTGTCTAGTTAAGGCCTTCAACAATAGTGTTGGTCATGATAAAGATGCTTGAAAAAAATATGGCTTGTCAATCCAACTCTTCTGATGATATTGCTTCAAGATGTAGGTTCCTTGTACCATGTAATGTGTTTATGAATACCTCCCTAGTTAAGAGGGAGTGTTGAAAATTGTAATTAGGTTCGGTATTCAAAATTACCTAATTGTAATCATGACAATGTATATTATTTATAAAGGAAGAAAAAGAAAGAAAGAGAATTTATATTTTATTTTTGGAGCATGGGTTTCATACTCAAGTTTCAGTCAAAAACATGTTCTTCATGTTTTTAGATTTTCCAGGTCTTTCTAGGATAAAGGATATTATTGATCATGTGCCATAGTCCCATTTGAACTCTTTGTAATAAATAAATAAAAATTAATTTGTCAAGAAAAATCCACTTTTAAGCCCAAGACCAAGTCATCCCAAGGAGCAGATCAAGTCAGCCTTAAGGGATGAAATGTGACCCTCAAGAAAGGCTATATAAAGGAGAGGAGCTCGACTCATTTGGACACACAACATGCACAATTTTGATCTGCAATAGCGAATAAGAAAGAGAGTATATATAAGGACGAAGAATAGGAATAGAAGCCAAAAAATTTGTGTAATATTATCTTCTCTTGTTTCACTCTAGGGTTTGTGAAGTTGTTGGTTGCAAGGGGATCAAAGTTCTGTTGCAGGGGGGTGAAATTTCGTGAAGCAGTTTCAGTAGGCTAAAGTTGTAGCATCATAGTAGTAGTACCAAATTTTTGGATGCTACCTTGATTAAGATCTTGTTGGGGGGTAACTTGGTGCTTGGTAGGGTTATTGTATTTTTTTTTCGAGTCTTGGAAGTCTCTTTGTAAGCAAATTCTAAAGAAGAATAGAAGAATTTTTTGGGTTTTCCCTAGCTTGGAGCCTATATCTTGTGTACATTATCTTGTTGTGATCTTCATTATTTTCGGTAATTTCTTGATGAACAAAGATATAATAAAGAAATAAAAGACCAACCTAAATCACAAGTAATCATAAAGTTACAGAAAATCAAATAAATACATAAGTCTCCTAATTTTCCAACATGGTATCACAGAAATGGTGCAGAAAGGAAACTGAAGATCACATATTTTTTGGCACTATGGCAAGGGTTATAAGGAAGGGTTTCAAGGTTTTTGGATATATCACTACATGTATCAAAAATTATCTATTAAATATCATCTCCAATCTTGAAAAGGAAGTAGTAGATGGAAGTTTATTTTGTGGTTTATCTAACACTTTCATGGAAAAGAATGTATGGGTTATTGATAGTGGTGCTTACAGACATATCAAGGGAGAATTCAATCAACTTCAAACTCTATTTGAAGGAAATTCCTCTCATTCAATCAAAATTGGGGACAGGAAGAGCTATCCAGCGAAAGAGATTAGATATACTTCATTGGAGCTTGATTCTGGTGGAAGCATTCACATCAACAATATCTTATATGTTCCAGGTTTGAAGAAAAACAAAATTTCTATTTCTTATCTATAGAATAAGGGTGATAGATTTTTTTTTATTGATGGAAAGGTTTTGGTCTGGGGAAAGGGATCTAGTATTAATGATTCTAGGGTGATTGGGATTCATGAGGGGACATTATATTGACTATATACACCTTTATCTCATGCCCTATTCTACTTGGATGTAAGTCCTACCAAACTATGGCATAGAAGGTATGTACACATTCATTATAATATTTTTCCATCTCTAAGTCAAATGGTCAATGGCATCCCCAAATTGAAGGAATAACATGAAGAGACTTGTACGGGATGTGTTGTAGGCAAGAACATAAAGAAGAAATTTGCAAGAAGTGATACCAAATCAAAGGAAGTTTTAAATATCATACATTCAAATGTATGTGGACCTATGGAAGTCCATTCTCTCAGTGGGAATTAGTATTATGTAACCTTCATTGATAATTTCTCAAGGAAGACTTGGTTATACCTTCTCAAGAACAAGGATGAGGTATTAGAAAAGTTTGAGGAGTTCAAGAATGGAGTGGAGAATCTAACCAAAAGGAAGATCAAGACTCTAATGTTAGAGAATGGTGGGGAATACTCCTCCAAAGAGATGATAGTTTTTTGGAAGGAAGATAGGATTAAAATGGAGATTATCATTCCCTATAATCCTGAATATAATGGTATAGTTGAAAGGAATAATAGAACTATCAAATAATATGCAAGGCCATGCTATATGATCAATATCTCCTTTAATTCCTATGGGGAGAGGCATGTATGACAACTTTGTACTTGTAGAATCTAAGTCCTCACAGAATCCTCAACAACATGACCCCAGAAGAAGCATTTATGGGAAAGGAGATGAGTGTGGATCACCTTCATATATTTGTTTGTCCTGTGTATATTCATATACCTAAGTAAAAGAGAAAGAATTTGGATCCTACCATTTTAAAAGACATCTTTGTTGGGTATAGTGCTTCATCAAAGTCATATAGAATTTATGTTAAGGAGGATCATTGAATTGAAGCAGGGATGTCATCATCGATGAAAGCGTAGCTTACAAAAAATCGAAGGATGTTCTAGTTGACTCTGATGAAGAAGAGATGCCAATTGTTGAAATATGGCAACAAGAATATTCCAATTTAATTTGTCCTTGAATTAAATTGGGAATTAAAATCGAATTTAGTCTTAACAGCTACTTGGAAATAATTAATTTATTTATTTTAAATTAATTAGTCGGAGAAATTCAAGTTAGAAGTCTTTCTGAAGTCATGCAAGAGTTATCCCTTAAATTAAGGAGATAAGATTGAGTTATATTTGAGTTGTAATTAGCTAACTTAGTTTATTGAGTTAAGTCCAGTTAAATTAGTTCCAAACGGTTTGAGGAACTAATGGTGAGTTAATAGTCAGTTGATGCATGCATGCACTCAACTAGTGCTACTCCAGTTAACTGAATATTCCCTCATTAGAAACTCTTGCATGTCTATTTTGAGAAAGACACAATTGAGATTAAAGTCAAGGGCAAGTGTACTATCAGTTGTATGTGTTTTCTCATGGAGAAAACTCATGCATGCAGTCAAGGATTTAATCCTTGAGGATTGCACAGTTTTGCAAGGTTATCATCCACTTGGTAAATTGGTTTTCCACTTGGTAACAGGAGAATCATCCACAAGGAACAACGCAAGGAAATAGGAGCTTGGAGGGCAGAGAGGAAGGCTAGAGTAAAGCCAAGATTTCCTCTGAGCATCTATGAGGATTGTACTGAGAGATGGCTAGCTCTGAGAGCTAAGGCTTTGTATAATTCCTATGTATTTCCACTGTGTATGATAATACATATAGTGGGGTTTTTAGCTGAGGCTTTCCCCAAAGTATTTTCATGTGTATTTTGCATTGATTCTTCTTCTTCTAGTTATATTGTTCAGCTCGATCTTTAAGATTCTGCAAATTGACAGTAGAAGTAGGTTATAGTATTCTTCTTTGATTTATATTGCATTATCGATTTAACCTACCATCATAATTTCTACATGGTATCAAAATTGGATTTGTAGAAATTCTCTACTTGGTATCAGAACTAGATTTGTAGAAATTTTCTACATGGTATCGGAGCCAAGTTAATAGTATATTGAGAAGAGAATTTAAAGTTTGAAGTTCAGGGTTGGAGGTGCAAATCGAATTCATATCATACTTTAAGGTTGGCTAATGGCGTTCTATGGCTTGAGACTCAAGTATGCCTTGGAAGGTAGCTCGAATTACATAGCATGGAAAGATAGAATGGATGTTGTATTAGAAGACAATGGTTTGAAGGAATTCATTGATCAAGAAATCTCAAAGCCAAATTCAACTAATGCACAAGAGTTGGCTGAGTGGAAGAAGTGTGTGGTGAAGGCGAGATGGATCATCCTTGAGGGAGTTCGAGACCATATCGTCTCGAGTCTCCATGGGAAGGATACTCCATTTTCAATGTGGAAGACATTGAAGGACCTCTACCAGAATAGTAGCGACCAGAGGGGCTTAAGGATAAGCTTCGAAGGATCAATATGGAGAAGGGCGATATTATTTCCACATGTCTAAACAAGCTCACCACCTATAGAGATGAGCTTGGCATTGTGGGAATAACTATTGCCGATGATGATATGGTGAGCCTCGCTCTCCTTGGCCTTCCAAAGAGTTGGAATAGCTTCCAGGAATCTATGAATGGAAGGGAGAAACTATCAAATTGGGAATGATTGTGGTCAAGTCTTATGTAGGAGAAGATCAGGGGGAGCACACAAGATGGTTCTTCATCCAAGAATGATGATATAGAAAATCTGGCCTTAGCAAATCTGGCCTTAGCAAAAGGGAAGGGGAAGGCTTCCCATTTAAAATTGAATTCTTCTCATGGAGGGAAGAAGGGTGACATGTCTAAAGTAAGATGCTTTAATTGTCATGAGATGGGACATTATGTGACTAATTGCCCATCGAAGAAGTCCAAGAAGCGATCCTTGGAAGGATCAGAAGGTGATGCATTAGCCTCTTAGTTCGAAATGGGATTTACCCTCATTGCATGCATGGTGTCATCGATGATGGGTTGTGTCTGGTATCTTGACAGTGGAGCCTCATTCCACATGACCAATGATAAAAAAAAACTAATCAGTGTCTTGGAGGAGAAAGACCTCAAGATGTGCATAGAGATGGGTGACGACGGAAGGTATAGTGTTTCAGGAGTGGGCACGGTTGCATTTCAGAGGGATCATGGAGTTCCTATCACCTTGACAGATGTGAAGTATGTGCCTATACTGAAGAAGAAATTGGTATCGGTCGTGATGTTGGAGGACAAAGGCCATGGTGTTGTCTTCAATAAAGGAAAGGCATTCCTAAGACACATAGCCACGGGTCAGACCAAGAGGATAGGGATTCGAGTGAAGAATCTCTATAAACTAGAGGTAGATGATTATGCAACATTGAGTATGAAAGAAAAATTGGTGACATTGGCGAGTTCTGGCATAAGCAGTTTGGCCATTTGCATCATGGGGCTTTGAAGATAATGCATCAGATATCTACAGGACTTCCCAAAGGTAAACTCGAGCAATTTAACACATGCAAAGGTTGTACCTTGGGAAAGTACACCAAGTCTTCCTTTCATGATTGAGATAGTCGAGTAGAGGCTATCTTAGAGTGAGTTCATATTAATTTTTATGGACCATTCTCGACGGCATCCACAGTGAAGCAAAGGTATTATGTGAATTTCATTGATGACTATTCTCGTAAATGCTGGATTTATTTCATGTAGAAGAAGGACCAAACTTTCACAAAGTTTTGTGAGTTCAAAGCTTTGGTCGAGAAAGAGTCAAGGAAGAAGATCAAGGCCTTGAGAAGTGACAATGGTGGTAAATATGTCTCTCATGAGTTTAAGGAATTCTGTGTAGTCGAAGGAATTAAACGAGAGTTGACGGCACCTCATAACCCATAGAAGAATGGGGCAGCCGAGAGGAAGAACAAAACTATTGTAGGGGCAGCACGGGAAATGTTGTATGACCAAGGCCTACCACTTCACTTGTGGGCTGAGGCATGCAACATAGTGGTCTATTTGCAGAATAGGAGCTCGCATCCCATACTTTTGAAGAAGACACCAAAGGAAGCTTTCTCCAATAAGAGACCATATGTGGGTCACTTTAGGATCTTTGGCTCATCGGTATATTTCCATGTGACAAAGGATGCACAAAAGAAGCTTGAGCTAACAACAGAGTTGGGGATATGTGTGGGGTACACTCATACACCTCACAACTATCGGGTGTACTTTTCTACCAGTCGGAGGACAGTGGTTCGTAGAGATCTCAAGTTTGATGAGCAAAAGGCCATGCAAGTTTCCCTTTAGAGGGATCTCCAACTACAAGCTGTGGAGGAACTGTTGGTTCCTAAGGAGGAGGAGCCTCAAACTGATGCGGAGCAGCCGTATGCAAAGGTTCTAGGAGTGGAGACATCCACTCAAGCAAAGTCTTCTAGAGATGGACGGAAGCGCACAAGAGAAGTTGACAGATTGTTGGAGGATGCGAGAGAGAATGTGGGAGCACCATCTTCTCAGTGTAGACAGAGGAGGTCACCTAAGAGGTACACTGGATACATGGCCCTTTCTGGGGAATGTGTTGAGACCAATCCATCTTCCTTTGAGGAAGCAGTGCAGCAGCCGATTTGGGTTCACACTATGGTGGAGGAGTATGACTCCATAGTTTGTAACAGTGTTTGGGACGTGGTTCCGAGACTGGAGAACAAGTCAATTGTGAGTTCCTGTTGGCTTTACAAGGTAAAGCAAGCTGTTGATGGTAGCGTGGAGAAGCATAAGGCAAGGTTTGTTGCCCGTGGCTTTTCACAAGTCAAGAGGAAAATGTTGTTGCAGTATATTTCGATAGAGGAGCAAGATGCTGATATTTTGATAAAGGCATTGTCAAAGTGTAAATTCGAGTTCCATAGAGACAAGATTGGGGTGGCAGATAATCCCTTTCTTGTTGAGAGGGAATGTTGAAATATGGCAACAAGAATATTCCAAATTAATTTATCCTTGAATTAAATTGGGAATTAAAATCGAATTTATTCTTAACAGCTACTTGGAAATAATTAATTAATTTATTTTAAATTAATTAGTTGGAGAAATTCAAGTTAGAAGTCTTTCTGAAGTCACGCAAGAGTTATCCCTTAAATTGCAGATATAAGATTCAGTTATATTTGAGTTGTAATGAGTTAACTCAGTTTACTGAATTAAGTCCAATTAAATTAGTTCCAAACTGTTTGAGGAACTAATGGTGAGTTAACAATCATTTGATGCATCCATGCACTCAACTAGTGCTACTCCAGTTAACTGAAGATTCCCTCATCGGAAACTCATGCATTTCTATTTTGAGAAAGACCCAGTTGAGATTAAAGTCAAGGACAAGTGTACTATCAGATTCAGGTATTTTCTCATGGAGAAAACTCATGCATGCAGTCAATGATTTACTCCTTGAGGATTATGTAGTTTTGCAAGGTTATCATCCACTTGGTAAATTGGTTTTCCACTTGGTAATAGGAGAATCATCCACAAGGAACAGTGCAAGGAAATAGGAGCTTGGAAGGGAGAGAGGAAGGTTGGAGAGAAGTGAAGATTGTCTGTGAGCATCTGTGAGGATTGTACTGAGAGCTAGCTAGCTGTGAGAGCTAAGGCTTTGTATAATTCTTATGTATTTCCACCATGTATGATAATACAGATAGTGGGGTTTTTAGTTGAGGCTTTCCCCAAAGTATTTTCATGTGTATTTTGCATTGATTCTTCTTCTTCTGGTTATATTGTTCAGCTCGATCTTTAAGCTTCCACAAATTGATAGTAGAAGTAGGTTATAGTTTCTACTTCGATTTATATTACATTATCGGGTTAACCTACAATCAAAATTTCTACATGGTATTAGAGATGGGATGTAGAAATTTCCTACACCTATATTTGAGGATATCTGAAGGGACAATGATGGTCAAGGTCAAACATCTACTCAAGAAGACGTTGAAGGTTTAAGTGAGCTTATAAAACAATTGATTATTCTATAAAATCGAAATAGGCTTGCTTGGTTTAGATCCTTTATAAGAAACTGGACATACGACATTAGGGACCTTCAAGGAAAGTAAAAGACCTAAGAGGTATTTTGGGTATGTTGCATATATGAAGAAGCTTCTTGAAGCAGAACCTTCCTCCTATGAAGATGTATCTAAACATCAAGAGTGGATGGATGCAACACAGGAAGAATACCAGTCCATAATGAAGAATGATGTCTAGGAAATTGTCCCTATCCCAAGTGACAAGTTGATAGTCACTTCAAAATGGATTTACAAGATAAATCATGTTGAGTATTGGAGAATCGATAAATACAAAGAGAGGTATGTAGCAAGAGGCTTATTACAAAAGTAAAGGATTGATTATGAGGAAACATTTTCTCCCATAGCTAGATATACAACAATAATATCGCTTGTTTCGTTGGCCACTACTATGGGAAGGAACATCCATCAAATGGATTTCAAGACATCTTTCCTGAATGGGACCATCAACGAGGAGGCTTATGTTTGTGGGTTGAAGAAATATTTGTATGGATTAAAGAAAGAACCTAGAGCTTGGTATGCAAGAATGGATGCATACTTATTGAGACTTGGTTTTACCAAAAGTACTGCAGATCCTAACTTATACATCAAGGTGGTACAGGGTGAACCGGTCATCATACTCTTGTATGTGGATGATATACTAATCACATGTGTAGAGCATCAGATTCAGGAATGCAAGAAGTAATTAGTAGTTGAGTTCGATATGAAGGATCTTGGGATTATGCACTATTACTTGGGACTAGAAGTATGGAAGAAGCCAGGTGAGATATATCTTGGTCAAGGTAAGTATGTGATCAAGATACTTAAAAAGTTTGGCATGATGGATTACAAGCCTATGATGATTCCTATGATTACCGATGTAAAGAAATTGAGGTGTTCAAAGTCTAGTCTAGTGGATACTACTTGCTATAGATAATTGATTGAGTCCTTGATGTATCTGGTAAATACTAGGCCAAACATTTTTTTTGCAGTGAATGTCCTCAGTTAGTTTCATATGGAGCCAAAACATGATCATTGGATTATAGCCAAGCATATCTTAATATATTTCCATGGAACCATACATCACTTCCTACGGTATATTTTTATTTAAATCCAACTCATGCGATATACATATTCAGATTGGGATGATGAGACCAACAGATTAAGCACAACAGGTGGATGCTTCAACCTAGGGTCTTCCATGGTGTCATGATTGAGAAAAAGAAGGATACAATTTCTTTCAGTGGAATTGAATCTAAATATGTTGATGCAAGTGAGGCCTTCCAAGAGGTAGTGTGGCTCAAGAAGTTGTTATCAAACTTGTTTGAAGGACCTCTTAACCCTACATGGATACATTGTGATAATGAAAGTTACATATGATTGATAGAATACCTAGTGTTTCATGCTAGGACAAAGCATATAAATAATAAGTAACACTACATCAGAAGCTTATTATGGGATGGGGTTGTGAAGTTGCACTATCTACCTACAGATGAACATGTAGTCGACATACTAAATAAAGCATTACCAAAAAAGAAGCTTGAGTACTTGAGAGGTAAGCTTAGTTTGGTGGACATCTCTTCCCTAATTGAGAGGGAGTGATGTTGGATAGTTCGTATCTTTATGGGTCATGCACTAGACTAGGATTAACATCTCTAAGTCTTAGTTAAGGCCATAAATAAATAATAGTTTCCAGAGGATTTGATAATCATCTTAGATTGAGACTTATTATAGATTGTAGAATCTAGGGAAATAAGTTGTTGACTGATACTTTTTATGGATGAGTTAGGGAATCCAAGATAAGAGTAGTCGAAGAGGGTTGATATTCTTTGAGGATTCAAGTTTGGAAATCCAAGATAAGAATAGTCCTAAAAGGACATATCCGTAAAAATATGGATGGGTAGTTTCCTTAGAGGTAGTTTGGTAGCTCGCCTAAAGCCTCCCAACATAATCATCATGCTCTCGAATAAAGATGAACGTGTCTAGTTAATTCCTTCAATCATAGTGTTGGTCATGATAAAAATTCTTGGAAAAATGATGGCCTATCAATCTAATGTTTCTTATGAGAATGTTTCAAGATTGAGATTCCTTGTACCATGTAATGGGATTATGAATACCTCCCTAGTTAAGAGGGAGTGCTAAAAATTGTAACTAGGTTTGGTCTTCATAATGACCTAATTGTAGTCATCAAATTTTATATTCTTTATAAAGAAAGAGAAATTATATTTCATTTTTGGAGTATGGGTTTCATACTCAAGTTTGAGTCAAAATAATTTTCTTCATGCTTTTAAGTTTTCTAGGTATTTATAGGTATTTCTAGGATAAATACTATTATTGGTCATGTGTCATAGTCCCATTTAGACTCTTTGCAATAAATAAAAATATTTATTTTGTCAAGAAAAATATACTTATAATCCCAAGACCAAGTCGGCCCAAGGAGTAGATCAAGTTGGCCTTAAGGGAGGGAATTTGACCCTCAATAAAGGATATCTAAAGGAGAAGAGATCAATTCATTTGGACACACAACAAGCACAAGTTTGATCTATAATAGTGATTTAGAAAGAGAGTAGTTGGAGTGATGAAGAAAAGGAATAGAAGCCAGAAAAATGGTTCAAGATCATCTTCTCTTGCTTCTCTGTAGGGTTTTTGAAGCTACCAGTCGCAGGGGCATCAAAATTTTGTTGCAGGTGGCTGAAATTCTATGAAGCAGTTGCTGGAGGCCAAAGTTGCAGCATCATAGCAGCAATACAAAAGTTATGGAAACTACCTTGAAGAATATATTCTTGGGGACTGACTTAGTGCTTAGTAGGGTTGTTGGCTTTGATATTTGGGTCTTGGAAGTCTCTTTGTAAGCATATTATAAAGAATAAGAGAAGAGGGGTTTTCCCTGTCTTGAGCCTATATCTTATGTACTTTGTCTTGTTGTTGTCTTCATTGTTTTTTGTAATTGTTTGATGAAATAATATCTAATAAAGTAATAAAATTCCAACATAAATCAAAAGTAATTATCAAGTTACAGAAAATCATCTAAATACATCAGTCTCATTATTTTCCAATAGATATGTCTTTGTTTAAACAATTGTTTAGGGACTTTTTTTGGGTTTTTGTTTGCATCATTGGCCAAGAAACTACAACAAATGTTCCAAAAATTCATTCTCTTTATGATTTATCACACATACAAAAAGCATTGTATATTTCACTGGGTTGATATTATTTCTAATGAATTAGCTTCTTAGTTAGAAAATTTATCCAAGACCAATAGGTTCTTCATGATGGTGTATCTCATAGTGGCTTTGGTTTCTAGAAATGTCTTTCATGGTTTGTTGTATTATCCTAAATTCAATTTGAATCAAGAATCAATGCATTTTTTCTATCCTATTCTCTAGAAGCATAACTCTTCTTTAAACTTCTGTCTAATTCAAGTTTTTTTTCTAAAATGATTCAATTGCATGATAATTGGACAAGAGCCTCATTGAATATTTTCACTAACACGGGTTTTCCTATGGGTGTATTAGTGTGTTTGTTGACTATGGGTACCAAAAACACCTTCCTTGTAGTTGATTGTTACCTACAAGGAGCATACAAACAATTGAATGATGTTAATGTTTAAACAAGTACCAACAAAACATTGAATGTAATGGAAACAATGCATGAAATAAAATAAACTAAAACTACACTAAATAACACACAAATAATCTTAATGAAACAAAACAAATCAATAAAGGTATAGGAAAAGGATCCTCTTTATTGATTACTGGTGGTGGAAGAGTTATAATAGAAGTATCAAAGATACTTGAAGAGTTTTGTTTGAGAAATGGTGTTCAAAATCTCTCAACATGGATTTCCTTTCCTCAATCTCTTTTGCAAGGTATTTCTCTCTCAAAGAAGCATAAAATACTCTCTACAATGATGGAATTATCCTCACAATGGTATGCTAGATTGCTTGGGAGAATTTTTGGCAGCATAACAATGCACTACTTCTTCTTGTTTTGGCTCTCCATGAACTTGTATTTATAAAAAAAAATGGACATTCCTTCCCTCCTTTGGCTCATCAATGTGGTTGTTTTCCTGATATGAGAGCTACCATATTCATTCCATTAAGGCTTCATGGAGCTCAAGGCTCGACTAGTCAACCCATCATATCAAGAGTTGGAGTGCTTCTTAGGCAATTTCACAACCCAAGTGGTTTATTGGCGTTTTGCGATCAGCATCACTATCAAAGAAAAAGTTGTGTGGTCATTAATTTCGAGGAATGGGACGCCCACACAAGCCAATTTTTTAATTGAAACTTAGGAAAGATTTTTATTTTTTGGTCTTCATGATGCTTTCAGCTAAAAATGTAACCTTTGTGTGTGTTTATCATTGACTTTGATTGTCTTCTGGTGCATACAAATGAGTGTATGATTTTATCATTATAACAATGGGAAAAATGTATGCATGAAGAAAGAGAAAATAATACATTAATTCAAATTTATGGATTTCAAGGTAAACCATTGTTGTTGCCAAAATTTGTTACAAAAGGGTATTTTGTTGCTAAATTTTGTAGGCAATACCATGACTGGTTGATTATATTTGAAAGAAAAAAGACAAGACAATTCATTTATTTGTTGTTTACTATTAGATAAATCACATTAAATAATGTGGCTCATGTTACAGAGCTTGCAGGACTTTGCATCATTTTAACTTAAGTAAATTTGAAGCCATTAAATCCTTCGATAGGGAGGTCTTTTCGGTGCACACTTGGAAACTATTGGATATAAGAACTTGCTTTCAGAAGTAAGAGAGAAAAAATAGAAAAGTCAAAATGGATCAGCAAAAAATCAAGGGCTAGTCATAGATTCTAAATAAATCATCGAAGAATCAAGTATCACTACTTTTGCAAAGAAATATATAAATTTCACTAATGATACTAATATAAGTTCGTCCTTGAGTGAAAAAATGACAAAATATACTGCAAATATGAAACTATTTTATGATAATCTATTAGGTAGTGGAAATGACAAAGAGCTTGATCGAAGATTAATTTCAAAAAGAAAGCATACATGTGAATCAACCAATTCTAGAAGTCCTATGAAAACATGAGGTGTTGAAGTAGTTATAAATGTAGAAGTTGACAACATTGTGCTACTTAATTGGGTTAGTGCTTCTTTTGCAGAATATCATAAAACAATGTAGCAAGTTTTTAAATAAGTTATTACTTTTGATGACCATGTTGTCACGTTGAAAAATGCAAAGTATGGAAAGAGCAGTAAAAAAAATAAATATTAAGAAAATAAATCTTCATAAAAAAAAAGGGTTTTTGACCAAACATAAATGCATGTTGATATGTCTGGAGTTGCAACCACATCAATCATGAAACTACATCAATATATCAGTGACGTGCGTGCATAGTCTATTAGCCAATAAGAAGCAGAAAACTTGAGACTAAACACAAGAATAAAACACCCAGAAAATTTTATAGATCTAGGTCCTTTGTTGATGTCTTTGTTGGAAATAAAAACAACATTATTGGCAGTTTGTATCTCCAGTGCATCAGATAGATCTTTTAAATCTATCAATCTCCTTAATGCAGTGAAAACATATATTGTCAGTGATATATGTGAAAGATTGCAAGCAAATCATTGAACATGCATGGTGAGAGAGATTTTGATTTGGAGAATTTAGTACAAATAACTAATTCACTTTTTGGCTTCATTCAATGTGATCTCGAAGGAGACAGGTATTTTGTGAACAATGAATTATTACCTTTTCGCCAAAGACTTAATCTATTTTCAAATCTAGAGAAAAAAGGACAGGAACTGCCAAATTCTAATCAGATGAAGAAAATCAAAGTTGCATGGTTTTAGAGAATTAGAAAATTGGAGAACATTATTTTTTAATGTCAAAACATAGAGAATTGAAGAGAAAATGCCTATTTCAAGGTTGTAGAAATTATGTAGGATCTAAATGGTCCATGTATCACATGTGACTTTGGACTAATTTTGAGAGGAAGACAAGAAGTTGAATTGGATAAGCTAAAACAATCAAAGGCAACAAAATTCAATAATATAGTTGACTTTAGTACACAGAAAATTAGTGAATGGCTAATTATCTTTGTTAATGTTAATAAACATAACCCTACTCTAGTTGTGCAACTGTAAGGAGAATCCAACGAAATTGAGAAGGAGATATTTAGTCAATTTGTCAAACTATAAATTATAGTTCTCCTTTGAAATATTGCATCTAGGCAAAGCTAAAGAAATTTATTCAACAAGATGAAAATTCAAAAAGCAATTGACAATTAAACAATTAGGATTTGTGTTTTTATGTATTATGGGTCTTCTTAAATCTTGGAAAATTTGTTTTCCTGTTTACTAGTGATTAAATGTTAAGGCTTTTTAGATATGTTATCATGAACTAAGCCAACTTCTGGATGTTGTTTACTTCTTTTATTTGTAGATGTATTTTTCATATTATGGTTCACCAAAATCCAATGCATTTACTGTTGTGGCTACGTATAAATATTTTGAGAAGCATTTTAGGAATCAAGCATTATTTTATGCACCGAAAACTTTCGATGTAGTTTACATAATGGATTTCATTTGCACATGACTTTGTTTTTCCAGAATGTTGTGTTTCAGAGTTAGATTATCATTTATTAGGTGTATTTATCTCATTATGGAACAATTCTTGCTATTTTTGTGAAATGCAGGTGTGGAAAGTGTTGAGAAATCTAGGGGATCGAGATTAAGTGATTTCTCTCCTATTGATAACTGCTTGTGAATGTTTTTAAATTCTTATATTAGGATCTCCTTTTACTTAGATTATTATAGTTCTTCTTCATCAAACAACTACCAATGCACAAACCATAAAGAGACAAGAGACACATAATATAGGCCATAAACTAGGTCCAAAACCTCTCCCACTTGAGAGGAAAAAATGAACAAATTCTTCTTCTTATAGAGACTCCAATTGATGAATAACAAGACCAAGACCCTTATCCTATTTTCTACTCCAAGACCAAGACACAAGATCCTTCATTTTTCCACCTTCTTCTTAACCAAGTCAATACTAGTCAAAACTTATTTCATTGCACTTTTCAACTGCCCTGAAGATTTTGGCCTTCTTACACATGTATGCAATTTCACCTACCTTAAATCACTACATAGACACACATGTGCGCTAAGATATTGTATTTCCTGTAGTCTCTCTCCTTCGCTTGTACTGAGGATGGTTCCTTATTGTTTCAACTGGAAAGAGTGATGGTGTGAATACCCTTTTCTTGTCCTTTATCATAGTAGATGTACCCACTACAAAAACCCTAGTTTATGCCACACATGTGAAGGTGATTGCCAAAGAAGCAATCCCAAAATAGCTCGATCTTCCTCTTCCTTTCCTTGTTGGTTAGCAGGTTGCCTTCCTTGAGAACTTCATACTCTTTTTTTGTCTTCTCCTTCACCAAAATTGCATCTTTGAAATAAGGTTGAGTTTCCCTATTTATAGTGATTTCCCATGCACATAAGTCGACATGAGTTGAGTGTGAGTTGACACAATTGAGAGGTTTCATTATTATTCTTGAAGCTGACTTATAGGAGGTGTCTTTGCTTGGTCTTGGAGGGAATTCTTATACATTTAATGACTCGTACAAAAATGCAACATCCCCAAGAAGGGTCCTTCATACATGACATTGAATCTCTTTGAATTTTATGACTAAATGACAAAACTAAAGGTTCACAATGGGAACCTTAACTAAAATAAAATTCCCTGATCATGAAACCCATGATTTAAGTATTACAAAAATAATTTTATTTTCTTCTTCTCATTGGTTACATAAAAATCACAATTACACAGGTCATTATGAAGACCGAACCTAGTTACACTTTTCAACACTCTCTCTTAACTAGGGAGGTATTCATAATGGTACTTGGTCATTCTCAATCTGAAGAAATTCTCATATGAAGAGTCAGATTGGTAACCCATCTGTATAGCATCATATCAACTAGAATTGTCACATAGCAAGACCTTGACTAACAACTCTATCTCTCCACAAGATCTGAGCTCAACGTTGGCAAGACCAATGATGTATAGACACCCTCATCATTGTCTCTCTTGGAACATAGCCCACGTAGGTTCTCATGGTGTGTTCCACCAAGACTATTCTTATTTCGGATTCCTAGTCCTCAAATAATAATGTTCCTCTATAAATACTCTTATCTTGGTTTCCATAACTCATCCTTAAAGAGTATAAAATTACACATGTTTACCCAATCCTCCATTTTTACTTCCCAAGTGAAGACAAGAATGATGTTTCTGTCTCTCCCTCTTGTTAAATTATGGAGGACATGTTTATTCCAATAAAGGAATGCACTAATTCCTATGGAAGGAACATACGTAAGCTCCCTCTTGGATTAGGAATTTTTCTTACAATTTTCTACCAAGTAAGAAACTTGTTTCCAGACTCCCTCTTAATTAGGGACCTACAACATCTCCTCAGGTGGAGATGATGGGAAAACCTGTTGCTTGAAGAACTCCTCCTCACGATCATGAAATTATTTTTTGTTATTTAGGAGTCTTCATGTTTTGGGACTTCTTCGTAGGGCATATACCATCCATCACTTTCGTCCATTAGTTATTCATGTCATCATCGAAAAGTGATCCATAAGTCCATTTCTAGCCTTCCTTAATGCCATGCTGCCTTCTTCATGCCATATTTATTTAAGGATATTTCATCCTACTACATGGGAATTGGTGGTGGAAGACATCCATAGATCTTCCCTCGGCAATCGTGCATAAGCCCATCCATATATTTTTTTTAAAATAAGAAATGAACATTTAAATCAAAATTACCTTTGTAATGGTATTTCATCATGACATCTTCTAGTTTTCATCAGCATCCTGCATACATATCAACACATCTCCCAAAGATATATATTGTCAAGGGTCTCTTTCTTTTACAGACTTCATCAGAGTCTACATATCTTTCTTGGAGATATCCTAGTGATGTCTCTTGTTTTCTCGGATGTTGATTTCCTTTTCCATGGTTTCATATTCCACAATCTCTTCCTTCATTTATTTACACATTTCATTCCCAGGAACTTCCAATCAGAGTTCCTCTAATTAATTTCAACTGCCTCATATTAAATATGATGACATATTATGTTGATTTCATCTAGTGAATGTGTGACCCATGCATTTTTTCACCCCTTCAAAGGAGGAAATTCTTCCTTTCGATTATTCTCTCAAGCTAGAGCATTGATCCATGATACTTGCAA
The DNA here is from genome assembly GCA_000404065.3 of Pinus taeda. NCBI lineage: Eukaryota > Viridiplantae > Streptophyta > Pinopsida > Pinales > Pinaceae > Pinus > Pinus taeda. Next base: position 18,233 of record APFE030912663.1, on the reverse strand, counting down.
CCGTATGACACGAAACTACAATATCGAATTTAAGCATACATATATAAATTTCCTTTGTGTTATCTAGACTTTCTTCAACAACTTCCTTGGCTGAAAAGGGCTCCAATCCCTTGATCTACTTCACCTTTTATGTCATCATACCATTATCCCCTGAATTCCACAAGTTTGGAATCCTTGCTGAAACACTTGCTTCCTCTTTATCAGTGAAACTTTAGATGAATATTCCATCAGAGAATATAAATGATCTAGAGTATCCCTATCCAACAAATGCTTCCTTTTGACTAATGTATGGTGATATTTGTCCTAGATGACTTTTTCCTTTTCATAAGTGCTATTTATGTTTCCAATGGGGTACCCAAGAGTTATATCCTTCATAGCTTACTGCCATAGATTCCAATTTCAATCATCTCTCATACTTATCTTTGATGATGTTACAAGCTCTTGCTTTCAATGATTTTATGATGCCATGATGCATCCCATCATTTTTCTTAGTGCATCATGATAACCATATATTACAAAAGAAGACTTGGGAACTTGAAAATAACTTAGGTGAGGAGTACTATCTCAGTCATATTAGAGATCTCTTAATTCCTCTTTCTTGGACTTACTCCTTTCATCTTCCTCCACTTCTTCGGTGGTATGGGATTCTTCTCTTCCTCTTTTGTTATTTTCATTCTTGATCTTAGGATAATCTCTTTTGCAGTTCACATATTCTTGACACCCATAGCATTGAATATTAGCCATGTCCCGTTTATTTTCTTGAGAACCAGACTTCCAAATTTTCCCTTTCTTCTTGTCATAGTAGCATAAGCTTAATTTTGCTCACCTTCTCCTACATCAGATTTGGGCTTTAGTATATATTCTTCAATCTTTAAAGTGACCATATATCTTGGAATGGAGTAGCTTCTTTCTTCCCATAAATAAGTCTTGACGTAAAGTTACCCTACTCCTTTGGTAGTACATTTAGTACAATTGTAGTCATTTCTCTATCATACATGACTTCTCCTAGATCTTGAAGTTGATCATGTATCTTAGATATCCTCATAAAGTATGAGGCTATACATCTTCCCTTGACATATTCATATTGTATATTTCTTTCCTTAATGAGATCACTTCTCCAGCACTTCTTATGAAATACAACTCTACAAGTTTGTCATAAATTTCTTTTGAAGTTTCAAGTTTTGATACATATGGGATGAAGGGACCCTTCATGGATTCTATTAGAATCCTTTGATCCATAAATTTCCCCTTCATATACATTTCAAGTGCTTGAGCATCTTCCTTTTTTGGTTTGGTGATTGATCCTTTGACTTGTTCCATAACCTAATTTTCAATGAGCTTCATATATGTCATTTTCTTACATGCAAGATAGTTTGAAGCCCCAACCAATTCATTTATTTCCTTGCAAAATGACATTTTAACCGATTCAAATATAGACATAAATATACTTACTTGATGGGATGCTCCTTCTCCTTGTTGATTTCTTGATGTTGATGATGATATAGAGAATATAAAACTTCTCCTTAAAGAAGATGTTTTTATTCAATAATGACCCTTGATCCAACAAAGCGTGAGATCTCTTTGGATCCTTTGATGGTGATGTATTTGTTGATGAATATCAATGATGAATTCTTGGTGATGTCTTCAATGGTAAGGACCTTTCTTAAACAAGAGAGAGATCACCTTAGAATATTGACGATGATGTTTTTTGATCTAGCTTTCTTTGAATGAATAGTATTCAAGACACTTCGACTTAAAATTGGCGGATCCAAGGAGTTATTATTTGATTTAGCTAGGGTTTTTAATTTCTTCAAGATGATGATTTTATCTCACTCTTGAAGTGTTTATCTTGGATGAATAAACTTCAAGCTACCTTGATTCATAGATATCTTCAACTTGAGTAGATGACAATCCCAACACTTCCTTTTGGTGTAGATTTCTTCTTCTATCTAGGGTTTGGATACTTCCTTTGTAGATCTTGACTTCAAGATGATCTTAAATATTTGATCCTTTAGTGTCCCTTGAAAATATTCCCTTCCTTGACTTAGTTACTTTAACTCTGATCCCATGTTGAATAATCTATGGAATTGAGATTAAGTGATTTCTCTTCTATTGATAACTGCTTGTAAAATCCTTTTACTTCTTAGATTAGGATATTCTTTTACTTAGATTATTATAGTGTTATTCTTAATCAAATAGTTACCAATGCATAATCCATAAAGAGATAAGAGACACATAATATATCTTATCATCCAGGGCCAAAACCTCTCCCACTTGAGAGGAAAAATCAAAGAAATTATTCTTATTATATAGACTCTAATTGACGAATACCAAGACCAAGACCCTTGACCTATTTGTCACTCCAAAACCAAGACACAAGATCCTTCCTTTTTCTGCTTTCTTCTTGACCAAGTCAATACTGGTCAAAATTTCTTCTTTCACTGCACTTTTCAGCTACCCTAAATATTTTGGCCTTCCTCCACAGGTCTATGATTTCGGCTGCCTAAAATCATTACATAGACACACATGTGGACAGAGATATGGTATTTCTTGTAGTGTCTCTCCTTCCCTTGTCTTGAGGATGGTTCCTTGTTTTTTCAGCTAGTAAGAGTGATGGTGTGAAGACCATTTTCTTTTCCTTTATCACAACAGATGTACCCACTACATAAACCCTAGTTTTTCCACACATGTGAAGATGATTTCCCAAGAAACAATCCCAAAAGAGCTCAATATTCCTCTTCTTTCCCTTGTTGGTTAGTAGGTTGCCCTCCTTGAGAAATTCACACTCTTTTTATATTTTCTTCTCCTTCACCAAAATTGTGTCTCTGAAATAAGGCCATGTTTCCATATTTATAGTGATTTCCCATGCATATAAGCTGACATGAGTTGAGAGTGAGACGTCGTGACTTTTGAGAGGTTTCATTATTCTTCTTGAAGTCGACTTGTAAGAGGTGACTTTGTTTGGTCTTGGAGGGACTTATTATGCATTTAATGACTCATACAAAAATGTAACATGCCCAACCAAGGGCCTTCATACATGACATTGACTCTCTTTGATTTTTATGCCTAGATGACAAAACCTAAAGGTTCACAATGGGAACCTTAACTAAAATAAAATTCCTTGATCATGAAACCCATGATTCAAGTATTAAAAAAGTAATTTTATTTTCTTATTTTCATCAATTACATAAAAATCACAATTAGACATGTCATTATGAAGACCGAACTGTTGGAAATAATACTGAGAGGGGGGGTGAATCAGTATTATAACATCAATAAAACTTTTTCATTTCCATATTCAGATTCATATATGCTACTTCCACAACTTCTTATGATTC
>APFE030912663.1:0-13601 GCA_000404065.3 Pinus taeda | reverse complement strand
GATCAACACTTTTGGATGCAATACCACGGACCAAAACTATAGGATCAAAAACTATCTCGGACTAATACCATGAACCAACCATGAAAGTGTGTGAGATCAACACTTTTGGATGCAATACCACGGACCAAAACTATAGGATCAAAAACTATCGGACTAATACCATGAACCAAACATGAAAGTGCGTGAACTTTTCTCCACATGAAATAAACTTTTCTCTGCATAAAATTTCGTGAACTTTTCTCTACATGAAATAAACTTTTCTCTGCATAAAAGTCTGTGAAATTTTCTCCACATGAAATAAACTTTTCTCTGCATAAAATTCCGTGAACTTTTCTCTACATGAAATAAACTTTTCTCTGCATAAAATTCCATGAACTTTTCTCTACATGAAATAAACTTTTCTATGCATAAAAGTCCGTGAACTTTTCTCCACATGAAATAAAATTTTCTCTGCATAAAAGTGAGTGAACTTTGCTGCACTATAATTTATCATCTAAGATGAGTGGGTTGCCATCAAGTACAACATATGTATCATAATTCCAACATGAACCTAGTTATACTTTTCAACAGATAGTTAAAAAAAAAAAAAAGTGAAATGGTGGTCATGAATATGCTAGTGAACTGGGATATCAGAAAAGTGTCATTATGGATATAATAGGTATGATGAATAGCCATGTCGTATTATTTTTACTATAATCGTATTCATTACTATTTAAAACTGATTAATTTGCGCAAATTTTGACATTGTTTACAAATTTTGTGGACAATTTCGAGATGATGGTTATTTTATTGATCAAAATGAAAACAAATATTCAATAACAGTTTTTGGTTGTCAAAAATATGTTTCATATTTGATGTTTATTTTAATCATAGTTATGGTAATTGGCATTTGAAACTAGATACAATTCTTGTTACTGTTAATTGTTTTCATTATTGTTAATGACTTTTCAGATACAAACAATGATCACTTTGTTCTAAGCTTGAATCTCCTTACCATTTATGTGTAATTATATTAAATGATGTTTCTACAAAAATTTCTGAGGATATAATTTGTGTTCTTTGTTATTATTAAATACTTTTCAAGCAAAAACGAGAATCACTTCGTTCTAATCCTAAATATATTCACCAATTCCTTGAAGTGCTCTGAAATCATGTTTTTTTGCAAAAATTATCAAGGATATGCTTTGTGTTGTTTCCTGTATACAATGTTTAGATTTTCATATGCATTAGCTAATACAGTTAATCATTTATACTTATTCAGAATTTGATGAAAACATAGACCAAACTTTTCATGATAAATTGCTACTTAATTGACTCATTCGTTGTATTTTTCACCTATTTGTTTTACCGCACAACACCTCTTCTTCACATTGATTGAAAACACAATTTATTTAATATTGCATAATATGAGTTCAACTGAAAAATGTGAAATCATTAATGCACTTATTGTTCGGTAAACGTGGATAACAAAGTTCGATTTTAGTTTGAATATTGTGATGCAACTTTGGCCAAGCATTGCAATTGCTTTGTCCTCTAATATTTTAACCATGATAAGATGAACATTAACAAATTTCTTTCACAATCAATAGGCCTATATATAATGCATCAAGGACAATAAGGCATCTAAGTCACAAATTGACATATAAGATCTAAAAGGACATTTAACTACTATTGATTTTAATGTTATTCATTAAGTGGTGATCATCATCAATTTGGCTAGTACTGATTTGCCTAATATTTAATGGCTAGTATTGATTGCCTAATCTTTAATCAGAAATGACTATTATGAAATTGGTTACTTTAAATCATACATGTTTTACTTAAATTCCAATTCGAGATAATCCAACCGATACGGTTATGTTTCATGATTGATATTTTTTGCACACTTTAGAAATCGATATTAAGATACTATTTTATTATAACCTAAATAACATTTTATTTTTTATTAACTAAATCTCTCTTGCCAATAAATGCAAGTCTTTTTTCCATTTATTTAGTGAGCCACCACGTTTTCAGGACATTTACTATGTAAACGTGTTTTGCTATCGGCCAGTTTTTCATCAGTGATTTCACATTTGTCAATTGAACTCATATTATGTAATATTAAATGAACTTTTTTTACTCAACTAAGTCGATTATGTAGCAATTTATGACTTGGTATGGTTTCTATTGTTTTACGTTAAGCTAAAAATTAGCATTCCAAAACTATTATATCCTTCTTTTGTATAATGAAAGCTTTCATCGTAAGTTATGCACAATGTAAGCTCTACATAAGGAAGCTCTGCTATATTAAAAAAACATAAGTTTGAAAATCAAATTGCGAAAGGTTACTATTCTAAATGATTTAGACATTAACAATTATGAAATTGAACATTGCAAGTATAATTAATCTCGAACAATTGACAATGTTGGAAGCATTTGTAAAGTATCAGTATATGGGAAAAAAAAATGAAAGATTACAATATCTACAACAACTTAAGAAACTTCCAGGATCTAGAAAACTTTCAGCGTCATCACATTGCCAAAAACCATTATGCTCCTAACATTATCAGAAACCTAAAACTAAATAGTAACTTTGCAACCTACAACTCAAGAAAACTGACCATCCATCTCCATGTTGCACTTTCATATAGGAAAATCATAATATAAATGAGTCTCAAACTATTTACTTGAGAAGTAGCCTAGGAAAGAAATTTAGTCTGCCATGGAAGAAACAAAAGCAAGTCCATTGGCATAAGCACCATTTGACCTCAAACCTAATAACGAACTCGCAAAATGTACTTCTTTGACATATCTTATGTCTATGACTAACCTCTCTCACTAGTCACATGTAGATACAAGCTACCTATCACCAGCATTAACAGCACCAGCACCAACACCATCAACATCTTTAGTTGAAACTCATCCCTTTTTCTCCAATCTGAGAGGACTCTATCAAATGTTAAATTTCACTCTTTTAAAAGTAGTATGTACTTGAATTCACTGAATAAATATTGAAAGAAGTATTTTATAATATCGATAGATACGATTTTGTTTATATGTTTGCAATCAACAATCATTACATAATGCATCAAAGTAAATGTTATTAAGAATTTAAGAAATAACATGATTGCATACCAACTTATTGAATAGATATTAATAGCACTGTTAAACATTAATTAATTCTTGAATGCTAAGTGTGAATTCCAAGTTTTTTCATCTTCATAAACATTATCATCTCGACATGTTTTTTTTCATATAACACACTTGTCTTTTCGCACATGGTCTAGTACTAAATGCTTTCAACAGTTTGTACGTTACATGTTATCATTACAATGATTGCGTAATATAATATCTTATAAACACTAATATTAAATAGTGCTAAAAACGAGTACAATACAGAACATTAAATTTGATAAATGAGATTGTTATTTTATGTTGGTTTGAAGTACGGAAAAATTGATTGTGTAGCATTGTATATTGGATTTGAACTTTCCGCACCCAAACAAAGCTTTGCACTCTTGCATGTGTTCCAAGAAAAAATATAGAGTACGAAGTCTTTAGTGCAAAATAAGTTGATTCTACGGGAGTGTAAAGAAAACACTATTTCACACATTCGCAATCATAACATCAATTATCCAATAAATCGAAAGAGTTATTTGAAAATAGTCAAGTTCTTCAACCATAAAGTATAAGGTAACGTTAAGATTGCTTGACAATGCAAGAAACGAAAATTGTACCATTACTGGGTTACTTGACAATGTAAACAAAGAAAATCACCATTGTAGAGCAACAGTATCACTGAAAAATGATTCATCATTTATCCCATGTAAATAGGTTGTAATATTATCTAACTATTTATAAAATTTGCAAATTTGATAAATCAATAAAACTATGTAAGAAATGAGAGTGCAAACAAGAAGACATATTACTCATAATGAAAAGACAACAATACTTCCGCACATTGGCACATTCTGCATATCTCTTGTGCATTTTTCATAGATTTTGCACTTGTGCAACCAGAAATTAGCTCAAGTTATGATAATACAATTCAACTATTGTCACAGAGCTCTCTCGATTTGCGTCATGCGCACTTTCGTTCTTCTGCACATCCGTGCTTCCAATCTTAACATTTATTGGCAAGAGAGCTTTAGTTAACCAAAATAAAATGGGTTTTAGGATATTTCAGAGCTAAGACTTCTATGATGTGAATCATTTTTCTTAAACATTTATGGATCCATCACACTGAATATTTGGATATTAATAAAATAATATGTTGATATTGATTTGTAAACATTAGGGGAGTTTTGAGGTCTAAAATAACCTCCTAAGGAAATTATAAAATAATAGTGGAAATAATAAAATCAAATTAGATGACATCATGAAATTTTAGAGGGAAAAAAGAAAAAACTATTTTTTCAACTCATATTTTCAACTTATCTCCCTGTGGATTTACTCAAATTTCGAGCGGAAATAGCCTTTGGATGCTTAATTTGATTCCCCATCCAAGGAGTACCCATATTGCATACTTCTGATGGACCCTGCTATATGAAAAATGAGAAATACATGAAAAACATGATTGCAATAAAAAAAAATCATGTATTTCTCATTTTTTTGTAGCAGGGTCCATCGAAAGTATGGAACATGGGTACTATTTGGATGGGGAATTAAATTTTACATCCATGAGTGCTCCTGCTTGAAATTTGAGTAAAACCTTAGGGATATAAGTTGAATATACGAGTTGAAAAAATAGTTTTATTATTTTATTAATTTTTAATCATTTTACTTTTTTATTCCAAAAATGGTGAATCATCCCCCATGGTTGACATCATCATCTTGATTCCTATTGGTTCTCATAATTTTATTTTGCTTGTACATTTTTCTTAGGAGGCCCATTTTAGATCTCAAAAATCCCCTAATGATATGTCAAACAAAGAAATCATTTCTGGTAAGAAATTGATATAGTTGCTAGTATTGACATTTTCATTGTGCGGAGTGATGAGGTGGCGTCAAAGGTTTTATTGAGCAGTAATACAAGATATAATAGTGAATATGCCAATGTTAATGTTTTGAAATCCTTTTCCGCACATCTGCACTCATCATTACATGTTTTACACATCTCCGAACATGTAGTCGTCCAACAACATGTCTTAACATTTCATTTTGTGGAATCGGAAAATTGAAATTGTGCAAATACTGATCAATATTATATATTAGTTAATTTTGCAGATTATCCCTCTATACAAGTACAAAGCAATCTTTCATTATGTGAAATATGAAAATAGGAGAGGAGCATAATGCAGTAGTAGTAGAAAGGATGAGCGAAAAGTGGGGAGTGTGGAGTGCGAAGATTTTCTGGTTGTGCGAATTTATGAATCTCAGCACTGACGGCAAAAAGTTTTCTGTCTTCATATAAATTTCCATCATTGTACATTTTTTTCTCGATACATCTATTTTCTGTAAAGAAATTATTGTGAATATGAATAACTTTTTCATTTTTCATGGACATTAAGCTATTCACAGATTTGTTTCTCACATTCTAGTTTCATACAACACTTTTATGCTCATCAATAATGGTTAAACAAATTTACATTTTGGTATATGTGGCCTAGGGGGAGGGGTGCATTGAAAAACTCGCCAATTAATATTATTATGTTTCCTTGTGCGAAGCTTTTACTAGCGAAGGATGATGTATGTGTGAGAGAATGGGGGTGCTTCAGGAACTTTATTCCTTGGACACATAATTAATTTAACTATGAGTAAGAGCTAATTCGGTTCATAATCAAAGACATTTATGTAAAATATTTATTCTAATTAATCATATGCAACATACTTAATATCCGTCACTAGAGATTCTTGCATTAGTCAATAAAAAAATTAATGAACCTGAATTCAACTAAAGTTGAGTATTTAATTGCTTTATTTTTAATTTAGTTAATTTAATTGTGCAAAGTGCGAAAATATGCAGGAAGAGTTCATTGTGCTTGTTGTGTATTTCATACAATGAAAACATAACACTAATTATTGTTACATACATTGAATTCCAATATAGGCTTATTTCTATAAACATTAAAATTTAATGTAGGTTGGAGCACTATGTTACGAGAATTATCATTTTAATGTGAAAGGTAAATCATTTTTAGTGTTAGAAGTGATGATTGTACAACAAAGAACTATGTGTGGAAGAACCTTTACACTGTCATGTGTTTCACAACTCCACACACATTTCGTGATGAGACAAATCGATGCCATGTTTGGAGATACGCTTTAACGTTTATTAAACAGTTAATTAAGGAAATTTATTACAAGGTTAAATGTAAATCGTTTTAGTATTATTTTGGTTGATCGATACGTGATAGTCCATTGTGTACCTTGCGTCGAGTATTTGTCAAATAAAATTGCAAAAATGATCACTAATGCCATGTATAAAACATTAACACAACCATGAAACCATTTTTTTTAGAGTTAAGTGATCATGACTACGCACAATATTTCTATATCATTGTATTTACAACATGTACAAAAATGGTCATGATGACAATGAATTCATAATTATTTTAATTCATAAATTCTTGGTACTTAGTACACGTATATTGATGATATTAAAACAATAATAGTTATAAAAATAAAATTACGAAATAATTTTCGACTTTCGACTTTTATTTCACCACTTCCCATTAACATTCACCTTGGTATTTTCAATTGCTATTTATTGAAAGTGTTAAGTGTATCAATAAATCTATAGATCGAATCTAAACCTGGTAACATATAAGAAAAATAACGTTAAGATTTGAAGAAGTAAAACAACAAATTCCAATCGTGTTCCAAAATCATTTGATTTCAGACAAATAGAAGAACATATAATTATTGGCATAGACTATTAATTCATGATTGATAGAATTAATTGGAGAAAAAAAAATCAGAAATCATCAGAAAATGTGTACGTAGCCGACTGGAATTCTTATGGCAATTAGCTTAGTATTGTGATCTTGAAAATCATGTGCCAGTATTCGTAAATCAAATTTTGTTTAGCCCTTTTCATACTTCGGTATCAAAATAGAACGAATTGACATTGATTTAATGGTGAGGGCCAACTTAACCACCAAATCAATTTGTGATAGAGGTAGTTGAGCATGTCTACGTAAAATATTTATTTGGGATTGTTTACAGTTATTGTTGACAAAGTCTAAGCTAATTTTCATAATCACAAATAATTCATACTTATTTTGTATTGCAAATTATTGTTTCTAATGAAACATATTTCAATGATATTAAAACAAGTTCAAAGTGTGGAGTAAGTGGACAAGATGGTTTTGGAATACTGATATTAATTTCCATCACTTTCAATAAACATTGGTTTTGATATTTCCAATTTCTATTTATTGAGAGGGTTCTATGTAGCAGTTTCCACACGAGAAATAGTAACCTCTGGTAATTGGGACTGGAGCGAAAAATTGCAAAGTCAAGTGAGATTAAAAGTGAAAAAAAAGGTAACAGAAAAACGGTGACAAGTTATTTTCACTCATACAATCAACTAAGTTATATTGAAATCTGCCAATGGAAAAGAAAAGAAATAATGACATTTGTGGTAGAAAATTAATGAATGTTGTAAGAAGCAAGCACTTGAAATTGTTTGAGCCAAATAATTTCTTGGGCTCACAATTGGGCAGAGTCAACATTATTCAACAATTGATTTTCTCAACTACTCAGGTTCTTTCGCATTTTTCTCTCCAATGTATTTCTTTTTTTACACAATCGTCCAGTGTTTTCTATTTTCTCTTTTCGCACCTTAAGAACACAGGAGATCCAACAAATATTTTGACACATGCAATACTCATTATGTCTCATCAACTTTATCACATGCAATAATCACTTCATCTATCAAATTATCATTTATTTCTCTTTCCCCGTGGTATTTGCATTTTATTTGTTAGTGATACAAGACACATTGTATTTGATGACTTACCCTAATAACCTAAATTGCATTCGAACAAAGAACCAATGCAATTTTCACATCTCATAATTTGCAAGAAAATAGTTTGTTTAAATCTTTGTCTAATTCAAAATATATTTACACAATAGTTCATTTACAAGACTTATAGAAAATCAAATATCAAATATTGGAAATGGATGCTAGAAAAATTACTCAAGAAATCAACATTAACATGGAAACAAAACACAAGCAAAGAGGCATAAATCCTACACAACAATCTATAGCTTCCACACCTATTATTGTTGCAACCTCATCCTCCAACCTACGAAAGAGAAAACCCCTAGCACTAGAAAACTAGTTCATGGTGAGTTATCAAATCATTGAGATGACAGAGTCTCTTCACAAATTATTTCCAGTGAAAGTGCGTACAATTCAAACAACCAAATCCAAAACTTATGTAAATAGAGAAGGTATTCAAGAAGCTATAGAAGTCGAAAATGACAATAGTGTGCCACCTGACTGGGTTACTTCTTCTTTAGTAGAGAACTAGAAGATAATGGAGTAGTTTGTATAAGAGATCATTATTTTTTATGAACGTCCTATCACGCTGCAAAATGAAAAATATGAAAAGGGCCCCGAAAAAATGAGAATTGAAAAGGTAAAAGTTCATAATAAAAAGATTATTAATGAAGAACAAATGGACATTGATCTATCAGATATTGGAAAAAAGAGGCTCATGGTATTCCATCAATCTACATGCCATGCACTTGCACACTCTATTCATAAACAGACTGCAGAAAATATGAGACTAAAAAAGAGATTAAAATAACTACAATACATTCTCAATCTAGTTCCTCTATTAATGACTCCACTAGCAATACGGTCACCATCATTGTCAACTTTTGCTACTACAACACTGCAGGGATCTAATAAAGTTGTCAATTTGCTCGATGCAATCAAATCATATATCATCAATAACATATGCCAAAGATTAGAAACTATTGATTATGCATGGCAAGAAGTTTTCAATTTAATGCGTTTGCAACATGAAATTAGCGCATTTGTGAATTTGGCTTATATTAATCTTGAGGAAGATAGGAAAGTTATTGACATTGATTTAGTCACTCTTAGTTAGAGGCTTGCATTTCTCTCTAATATAGAGAAAAAAAACCAAGTGCTTCCTGATGTTAATCGGATAAAGAAATTGGAAGTTGAATGGTCGGAGAGAATCAATACACTTGAGGAAATCATTTCTAAATGTGATAAGTTAAGTAGGAGAAGAAGTGATGTATATGTGATGACGACAAAAATTATACAATGCTTAGATGGTCCACACATCCTAAGAAATTCTGGATTAATTTCAAGAGACATACTAAAGTTGAATTGGAATGGCTAGAACAATCAATGGCAGTGAAGTTTGATGGTATAATTGATTTTAATATAGAATAATTTACCAAATGACTAATTACTTTTATTAAAGTCAATAACGAGAACTACGTCTTGGTTGCCGAGATGCAAGAAGAAGCTAGAAAAATTGAAAATGAGACATTCAATAAAAATGTTAAAATGGAAATTATAGTTTCTCATGAGAGATTACATTAAAGCTACGGTCAACAAATTTGTAGAAAAAATCATGAATTCGTAAGACATCTAACGTAAGATGGATGCTTTTTCATAGTGTAAGTGTTCTTAAATCCATCAACATTCAATTCTTTGTTAGCTAATATCAGATAATTTAGCTTTGTTGATTATGTTATCATGACCTTTGCTAATTATTGTATACAAATTCTTGTTTTTCGTTTCAGACGCCCTTTTTTCATATTACAATTATTGGGAGCGCAATCCCAATTCTTGTTGGAACAAACACATTTTTTTTACAATTTTGTATTAGGATTTTCAATTCTCGGTGCTACAATTCTTACTCTATTCAACAAACTTGTGTCTTATGACTATGTTTTGAATACGAACTTGTATATATCTAAATTATGGCTATCATCATTGACATTTGAATATGGATACATTTTTTATTGAATCTGACCCTGTATCAATGTTATGGTAACATTTTCTATAAGTTTTTGAGCATATTATTTTAGCTTTTGTATTGTATTCAATGTTGTGTTATTGGTTAAAATGAAATTGAATATTTGACAATAGTTTTGGATCTTAGGCATACATATTTGAATAATAGAATGCTAGCACCATGTATTCACAATTGAATATATTTATTTCTATGGAATATGGAAGTCTGAAGAAACTTTTCATTGTAGTTCCTTTGCATTGTCGCATTCCACACAATCAAAGCTCATTTTAACTATGCATATGCATATTAATTAATTAATTGTGTTTTCCACACACCCTTTCTATGTTCAACAAAATAACTCTGGATACTATTGTTCTAATTTTGTTGAGCAAGTTTGTTTTTTATGCCTATGTTTTGAATATTATAATCTAGTACTTTGAATTTGTATTATTTGACAGTGACAAAATTTAATTAGTTAAACATGCTTTGAAGTATTCCCTATCTATATATTGAAGTACAGTAACTATTTTCCATTAAAACTAGCTGACAGTTTTGGATCTCAAACATAGATCTATGAAGAATACAATTGCTAATAGTAGGTCTTTAGAATTGAATAAATTTATTTCTACAAAGTGCATGTGAAATTTGAACTGCTTCATTTATTATTATGGTTATCTTTGTGTAATTAGGCATGCTTCATTTTTTAGTATTATTAATAAACTGTACAGAGAGAAGAGGTATGCACAGTGAAATCTTGAAAGCTTTCTCCATAGTCATGCATATGCATTTATTGTTAATTTTGAAAATATACTTTAATATTAATATTTTAATGCTTTAAAAATCATGCTTTTAGATTTTATATTTTAATGCCTTAAAATAATTCCATATATTGTATATAGCAAGCGCAAAAAAGACACTTCACAACCTAAAATAAATCTTGCACAATTTGTACAACCGTGACATAGGCATCAACTCTTCATTTTCCTTTATTTTCACACTTAGAAATAATGTTCTCTAGTCTTTTGGTTCTCTGAAACCTACTTCGAGGTTGTGCTATATATGCATCTCCTTCTCCACACATATGCTTTCACTTGCAGATCCTTCACTCCACATTTCTAGTGCATCTATCTATAGTCAATGTGAAATAATGAACCAACATACAATACGATGACCCTCCTATGGATATGTTATATCCAATTCCTTTTAATATATGAAACGAAACAGGCAAGTGTACCAAAGATCCATATAATCTTTAAGCACTTCGCACAATGTATCAACGTTGCTTATTTTGCACCTTAATATAAGAAAATTTATATAAGTCATAATATGATATAGATTATGATATAAGTGATGCTATAATTTCTCTTAGAATGTTAAATTAGCTTTATGTGAAATGCGGAGAAAGAAAGCTTCATTCAATAAGTGAATATTGTGATTAAGCATTCTAGTTATTACTTACTATTTTTTCTATTAACGATAGAACGCAAACTGTGCAATACTTTAATGTTTCAACTTTTTAATATTCAACAATATGCATTCTAGAATTTTACTATGTGTGAATGGGTAACATATATTGTTATGAAACCAGCTCAAGAAAAGATAGTAAATATAGATCAATGCCTTAGAATTCAGCCTCTTCGAGGGGGCAACCTCATTTACATTACATAAATGAACAATTCTTGGATGATTCAAATGACAAAACCTCCTTTCTATATATAGGAGTCTAGGGAGTCCCACAATATAACCCAGCCGACCTAACAATAAATAATATAAAGCCACAAAAATAACAATAGAGGGATTCTATGGGGCACAGTAATAACAATATGGGGACAATAGGGCACAACAATATTAATAAGGGGTAAACTCAATAGTAATGGGGTAATCACTAGTATTATTAGGGACCCAACATGCCCCTCTCCTTCAAAAAAGTGTTGTCATCAATGCTTGAGTAGTTCTGGATGCTTCTATATAAACTTCTCATCCTCCCATGTGGAATCTTCAGCAGATAAGTTCTTCCACTTGATAAGATACTCTAAAATTGATCGATTTCGTAGCTGTCGAGTTCTTGTTTCTGTGACTGCTTCTGGTTCTAATATAATTTTTCCTTCCTCATCAAGTTCTGGCAATATTGTTTGAACTGGGAGGTTATTGCCTATAACCTTCTTTAAACATGAAACATGGAAAACAGGGTGCAATCGAGAAGTTGCAGGAAGCTCTAATCTGTATGCCATAGTACCAATATTTTGCAACACCTTGTACGGACCATAATACTTTGGTGATAATTTATTATCTTTATTAGCTTAATTGAGGGACATTTGCTTATATGGTTGTAGCCGTAGGAATACCCAATCACCTACATCAAAACTTCTTTCGTTGCGATGTTGATCTGCCAGTTGTTTCATTCTATTTTGTGCCAACACGAGGTTATCCTTTAAGAGTTAGAGGACTTATTGCTGATGTTTGATGTGATGTTCCACTTCTTGAACCTTAGTGTTTTCTCTTAAATATGATGTGATGGATGGTGGCTGATACCCATAAAGTGCCATAAATAGGGTCATTTTTGTTGCTGTATGGAAGGAAGTGTTATACCACCATTCAACCAGAGGCAACCATTTGACCCATTGTGTGTTTATCAGATACAAAGCAACGAAGATATCCTTCCAAACATTTGTTTACTATCTCAGTTTGCCCATCAGATTG
This sequence comes from Pinus taeda, assembly GCA_000404065.3. Classification (NCBI taxonomy): domain Eukaryota; kingdom Viridiplantae; phylum Streptophyta; class Pinopsida; order Pinales; family Pinaceae; genus Pinus; species Pinus taeda. Next base: position 969 of record APFE030912663.1, on the reverse strand, counting down.
AGGATGATAGATGAGCTATGAGCTAACTGAGTACCAAGACAAGAAAATAATTCTGTCCAAAAATTTCCAGTGAAAATGGGATCTCTGTCACTTACAATAATCTTTGGGTTTCCATGTAGCTTTTGAATTGTTTCCTTAAATGCAGTAGAAACTGTACTGGCTTTAAATGGATGTGATAATGCACAAAAGTGTGCATACTTGGTAAGTCTGTCAACTACCACCATGATGACACTCTTTCCCTCAGACTTGGGTAGACCTATGGTAAAATCCATTGAAACCTCCTCCCAACGTTGGCTTGGAATCGATAAAGGTTGTAATAGACCCGGTGTCTTAATTGTTTCAACTTTATTTTGTTGGCAAACCAAACATTCCGCCACAAACTTTTGAATGTCTGATTTAAGGCCATCCCAAAAAAATTCCTTCTTAACCCTGTGGTAAGTTTTTAGAAATCCTGAGTGCCCTCCTAAGGGAGAAGTGTACAATTCCATAAGAATCTTTTGTTTTAGCTGGGAATTCTTACAGCGGTATAAGCGATCATTGTACCATAACAAATCATTTTCCCAGCTAAATGTATCAGACATACTGGAACCTTGTTGTAGCTTTCGAATAAGTGCCCACACTTCTTCGTCATTCTTCCATTCCTCCCTTGCTTCGTTTATCCAATCTGGTTGGGTAATAGAAATGGCACACAACAATGATTCCACATCCTCATCCTTTCTTGAGAGTGCATCTGCCACCACATTTTGCTTCCCTTTTTTGTAGATGATTTCAAAGTCATAACCCAACATCTTTGTGACCCACTTGTTGCTCTTCAGAGGATAATCTTTGTTCTAAAAAGTATTTAAGGCTATCATGATCCGTTTTTACCTTGAAGTGTCTTCCCATTAGGTAGGGTCGCCATTTCTTAAGTGCATGGAGTATTGCCCACATTTCCTTCTCATAAATAGCTTTGTGTAAAAACTTTCCCTT
>APFE030912659.1:62005-88947 GCA_000404065.3 Pinus taeda | reverse complement strand
ATTACTATTGTAGTTATACCCCTTATTAATATTTTTGTGCCCCTATTGTCCCCATATTGTTATTACTGTGCCCCATAGAATCCCTCTATTGTTATTTTTGTGGCTTTATATTATTCTTGTTAGGTTGGCTGGGTTATATTGTGACTCCTTAGACTCCTATATATTGAAAGGAGTATTTTTCATTTGAATCATCCAAGAATTGTTCATTTATGTAATTTAAAGGAGATTTCCCCCTCGAAGAGGTTGAATTTTAAGGCGTAGATCTATCTTTTCTATCTTTTTCTTGAGCTGGTTTCATAACACATTAATGCACCCTAATGTATGATAGTGCCAGATACGATCATTTTGTAGACTTGTACTATGATTTGGAATGGTACATAAGAAGGAAGGTGGGATCTTTCTAATCGATTCCAATCGAAGGAAGTGACTAGACTACTTGGGGGGGTACCGAATAAACGAGAGAAATAACCCCTTGAGTAGCGGGAACTGGGGAACTCTCTTCCTGTTGTGAAGGAACAAGTGGATTTCCCCCAAGTTCATCAGACTCTGAAGTAAAAAAAAGAATTTGAACGATATTGTTCTTACTCTCTTCGGGAAAGGTATGATCTTCTAAAGGTAGAACTGGGTCAACTATCACTTCAACCTGTTGACTTTTGTCGGGTATAGACTTAGAAGATTCACTTTCAGTGATAGGTGTTTCAACCGATGGTTGAGTTGTGTCAGTCTGATTTTCAACTAGTAAAGGACATGGGGAGAGTTTCCTATATCCAGATGGAAGTTGATGCAGTGAAGCAGGAGGGTTATGTAAGAATCTTTAGGCTTCATCCAAAAAAGGACAACGGGGAAGGGTATGGTCCCCTTCACATAAGGTACATGGAACTTTGACCTTTCCATTATGTCCATGAATTTCACTATTAATAGTTGATGGTGTGCTATCAACATGATCACCAGAGGTTGATGACACCTTATGATGCGAATGGGGAGACCATTCTCTCAAGATCCGAGGAAGGCAAGGACAATCTCGATGAAAATCATCTCCTTTGCAAATTATGCAAGGAAATTTAGGAGATTTAACGTGCAGATTTTCACCAGATGATTCATGGTTGCCCCCTTGCTGAACTGACTTCTTCTTCTTCTTATCCTTCCTTTTCTTCTTCTTCTCAGCCACCTGGTTACTAGCATCACTATTTTCACCAAGCGAGAGGAAGAAGGGGAGGGAGAAACAAATGAAGAAGTAGGTGAAGGGTCAACTTCAGTACCAACTAGATGCTAATTCGATTGCAAAGGAATCACGGTATTTTGAATGATATAGGTTGAGAATAGCCATATTGGTAGGCCAATTGTAATTCTCGGAAGGGACAATGTGACCATATACGAAGCACCAATATTTCCCCAAGAAGAAACTGGACTAGGATTCCCCTCAAAAGGGATTCCTTGATTGGTGGACTCCATTATTTCAACCTAAGATCAATGAAGGAACAAGGAAGTTATTCTAAATTTAATAAATTTTAATGAAACTTTGACACAACTTTTCTTTTCCAATTTTTAAGAGTCGATAAAAACCTAAAGATGACTCTAGTCCCCTTCAATTTTTAATGAGCATGGAGTGGTAAGTGCTTAGATGGACCTTTTCATTTAAGGAGTCGAAAAGGAATGAAAGTGACTACTCTGGAAATCTAGACAGAGGGATTACCAAACCAATCACAAAACTACAATATACACCTTGGTGATAAATTAAAGAGAAATTACCAAAGATTTATGTACGACAGTCAATCTCCCCCAATGTTGTGTTTAATGCATTGTGATCTATAGGGCGAGAGACTCTCCTTCTTATCGATAAAGGATATAAGCCTATTGTGGTCTCCCAATATATACGCGACAGTTCGGAGAGCACAAGTCCATGCTAGCACTTGTCATATCAAAGAGGAGGAATCACCCAACCTTCGATGAAAGTGATAGTTACTAATTTTTACGACGCTAGAACACGTCTCTAGCCTAGACCTCTAGATGTGTTATGTTAGGTTCCAAAGCATTGTTAGCTTCATTGAGATTTATTTTAGAGTTGATATTGTTTAAAAGTTTTCCTTTCAATGGTTCACCACGTGATGTTGATTTGAAATTCCTACAAATGCAATCTACAATGATAAAAAATCGTTGTTTATTTTGATTAATGAAAATCCTAGCTACTAGGGAAAGAAAATTACGATTCTTTCAAACAAAGAGCGAAGAGCACACACTAAATGCACTTCCCTAAATAATTCTTTGCACACAAGCTAAATGCAAATGCAAATGCAGGTATTTGTTTTCTATTCTCCTTAATGTGAAAATGCCAAAAAGGAAAACTAAGTATAGAAAGATCTGAAATATTTCATTCAAAACGACATTTCGACAATTTATTTTTCAATAGAAAAGAAGACTAAAGGACGCTTTTCAATTTTGAATAGAAAATGCTTTCAACGCTTCGAATAACAACAAATCAAATCAAGTACATGACAAAAAGTTCAATCGACTATTCAGGTAAGGAAGACTTAATGACACTTCTCGTTTTGACACAAAATGGCAATTATAACACTTTTTGTACCAAAACGACAAATCGATTCAAGCAACTTTTCAATAAAGGATTGTAAATGATGGACAAATACATAAAAAATTTACTACTCCTAATAAATGGAGGCTGGTCTACGTGATGCAAGCAGGCTTTAGTAATGAGACATTGTTCATAAGCAGCAAATCAACTAAATAGAACTGAAAACAAGTACAAAAACCCCAAATTTCAAGAAAGGAAATAGGCTCAGTCAGTCATCACACCTAGGCTTCACAGAAACAGGGATGAATCGCTCCTACAACACTTGAGAAGTGCGATGCATATTGGTTGACAGTGACAGATAGTGCGATGGGCCAAGGAGCGCAATTGAAGTGGGTTTTGGCTCAAATTTGCATCTGATTTCAGTGAGTTAAGTTGAGCTATGATAGACAGGAAAGAGAAAAGTACATAGGAATGATCTTGAGAGGTTACTGAGCTACCAAAAGGGCATCTAGAATGCTTGTAAGTCAATTGTTTAATTCATAAACTAAACTGGAGATTGACTGAAGCAGCATTAATCTACTATGCAATTGCAAAGCAAGAGATTTTCGAAGGCTATCTGGCTAACTTCAAGCTCTATCTATAGTTTATAAAACAAACAACAACAACATACAAACATCTATTCGCTCCGCAGTGGAGTCGCCATTTTGTTTCTGGGAAAACTAGTGTCTTTTTTATCGACTAGCCCTCTAGGTTTGATAGCTACCCAAGCAACAAAGAATTTAAAGCAATTCGTGATTTCTTCTATGTATGATAGATAAGAGAGAAGCAAAGGAACCAACCTGAATCTTCTGCTAGACTCCTTGTTTGATCTCTCTCCCCTTTGACAGAGCTTGCAACTCCTCTTTGTACTTATCCCGCTTGAAGAGTACTTGTAGAGACACAGTAACAAAGAACCGTCAAAGCATCTTGATCTATATATCATAAGCGCTGCAGAATCAGAAATACATTGAATACACAATAGCATTTACAAATAATAACATTTACAATAGCATAATTATATGGAAGTAAACTCAAAGAACTTTATTAAATAAGAGGGAGAATTACAACCCAGCTGTCTGATCTAGCATCATCCTCCCAGCATCAAAACCCTCTTCACCTCATGAAAAGAAAGATCACACCAACAATAAAATGCTCCTTCTTAGATACAAACTATCAGCACTTCGTTACAAATTACAAAATTCCAACCTCCGGATCTCTCAGCCGAGGGATCCATTTATAGATGTGTGCAAGGGTGTGAGTCATCTTTGGGTTTTGATTAGTGTCATTCCAGTTGTTGCATTTGGTTCCACTTGGAGATTTCTTGGATCTCTTTCTCATCCCTAGGCGAATTCCAAGAGGCAAGTGTCATAGGAGAAGTTTCTAAAAGATTCCATGAGCATCCACTTAGCAAATTGTCTTGGACATTTGTCCATCCTTGCTCATCACACCCTACAGAAGGCCTCATCAGTATGCATCACACTTGGCTAGTGTAGAAGTCAGTATGCATCGCACCCTGATAATGGAGCAGTCAGTATGGTCCAGTTTAGGCCAATTATAGATGGTTTCTTAGGTGGAACTTTTGGGGAATGATGTAATCGGTTGACCATGATGTTTTAGGGTATGAAACAATTCTTTTAGGGTTTAAAGAGCCCTAGTTTATCGACATATAATATTAGGGTTGAAGTGCCAAAATATATCTATAACACCTACCAATTCCACTTCGACTCCCACCATTGTTTCTTTCAGTTTTTCAGTTTCCTTATTTGTAGCACAATTTACTATTTTTGGCAGTTTTTCAGGTCCTGCACTTCCGGAGCCATTTTGGGGCCCTAAACAACATTTTTTAGGAAATATGGTAGAAACATGGGTCCATGGACTGATGTTTCTCATCCCAAAGTTGTACTCCCAAGATAGATCTTTCTAACGAGGTATTGTGCGTGTCAAACGGAGATCATATGCCAAAGTTACGACCCCGAGAAGTTGATGTACCAATTTACCCAAAACGAGGCCCATAGTTTGGCACTTCATGTCCTAGGGTTATGGTTTTGGATGTTTGGGGTTTTCCATTGTTTCTCAACAATAAATAGGCCTTTGAGCCTCATTGTAAGAGAGTTCAGAGGCATGTAGCCATCACATCTCTCCTTAGAGATAAGCTACCATTGCTCGAGGTAGTTTATTTCCATTTATGTTTGTAAGCATATTTTAGTATTTTAATTTAATAAAATGAAGTATTATTTCTGTTGTATCGCTGTATTTATGGCTATCTCTGTAATTTGTTGCATTCATGTTTAAATCTAAATCAACAAGTTCCACAAAAACTAGTCAAGATTAGTGAGTAAGTGTATCCCACTTCACCCAAAAATTGGAGAAAGGATTGTCAAACATGTCCTAATTATGTAAATGAATCCAAAATAGCTAGATAATATTAAAGAAAAGGGCATAAGTCTGGACCCATTTTGAGGTAAAAGATAGCATTGTCAAACAATAACATAAACCCTCTCCCAAAATAAAGCCACAATTTTTCTACCATGAGATCAATATTGAACTTCTCCTCAAAATAATTTTAAATCTTTGGAGACTGGAGCCTGCCAAAGAAAATTAAAGATCTTAGTTCCCTGTAGAGAAAAAGTGTGTAAATTATTTCCATTGAAAGAAATATTTCCAATAGTATAGAAATCCTCACATTTTCACAATGTCTAGTTTCAAATATGGACCCAGAGGCTAATATGAAGTTGTTGTATTGACTTCCTCTATTGCATTTTGATAAATGGTTTCTTTAGAGACTGCAACCATAATATTTTCCAAATTTTTAGATACATCAGATGGGTTCTTCTCTTTTGATGGTGTGGGCAACCACCATTTATGCTTATCTCTAATTAATTTCTTCAAGCCAACTGTCCAACGAAATTCAAGAGCCTAGTGTAGTGTAGAGGTTATGTTAATCCATAATGTAGCATTCAAAACAAGAGAAACATAGATTATTAAAATTATAAAAAGAAAAAGAAAAATATGGACATTCTATCTAACCATTCTACTTATTCTGCTATATATCCAAATCTAAGAAATAATAAGGTGCATGTGCCTCTCTCTTTCTTCAATTAAATCATTCAATTGATTCTTAACTTCTACACATCTTGTTCATTCTGTAACTGAGATTTTTCTTCTATCTTTTGTACTTGTTGATTATCTAGTACAAACTAATAGGAAATAAAGAAGAAGATGAAGTACATATTAGAGAAAAAAATAATAATAATCTTGTTGACACCAAATCAACGAAGCCTATGAGCTCAAAAGAGAACTCACAATATAAATGCTCATATCCAATTTAACTTCTATCAAATCCCTTATGATATCATGTGTCGTACTCTCTGTTGTAGCCAACCTTGAATTGAGCATGAATCTCTGAGAAGAAGAAATTCACAAACAACTTTAGAAACAATGTAGGTCAAATATCTCCTTTCTGCTTCCATTAGACTAGGATTCATCATAAATATCTCGGAAGAAACATAAACATAATCAATATACAAAAAGTAATGTAGGTTGATATTTTACATGTGCAAGTAAAAAAATTGGTTGTTAATTCTTCACTTCATTAATCGAATAGAGATGCCAGACTTTTAGGCCTTACAGGAAATCAACAGTAAGGTACAAAGGTAATATGAGTTAAAGTTGTAAATATTTAGTCATTGATTTTATTTTATGATATGTTTTTCCATAAAGTTGTTGACAACTATCCTTTGGCTATGTAGTGGCACTATGAGGGGAAAATATGTGGGGCTAAAATTATCTAGGACTTATACCTGGCCTCATCTACACCCACTCAGAGGGTTTTCAACCTAGGTCTCATCATTAATACAAGTATTATCACCTTGCAACATGTTGCTACATTTTTGAAATATTGTTCTGTAATTCAAAAATACCATTCCAAAGAGCAGCCATGTACCTCGTTTTGTTGAGCTACAAGAAGACTTTCAATCTCTTCTATACATCTACGTCTCTTGGAAGCATACATCTGTTCATCCCTCTATGTATTCATCTATTTGGCTAAACAAAATCTAATACATTTGAATGGTGACCCTGAACCTCTAGACTTAGTAGCAATATTTTCCACTGTCTTGTTCGTAGATGAAGCTATAGCATTGGAGTTTGTTTGTTCATTCTTAAATTTATTTTACATGGCTTCCAATGCTTTATATTTATTCAATAGTTGGGAAAAAAATGGATTAGAAACCAATCATATCTATGCTTTCATCATAGAGGAATCAAGAATTGTTGACTTTGTTCAAGTGAAAAAATGCATTAAAATTTAAAAAACAATCTAGTTGCTCTCCATACCTTTTGTTTGTACTCATTTTCCCATGTTTCTACATTTATAACCAATTTTATAATATGGGATTTTCACTTTTTAATGTGCATGAAAAGGGAGACTAAGGTAAGGCTTGTATCAATGAATTAATCTTTTAAGTTTTAAACACAATTGGCATTTCACAAGTTAGGTACCTCCACACCTTTTTCTTCAGTTTCTTTCTATAGAACTTTAATTTGTTTGTGTGCCTCATGTAAATCAAGATCTATTCCATTCATAGCCCTACATAGGAAAAAATCATGATTTATAAACCACTTGGCCACACATAAACTAGCACAAGTATGCATAAATTTTAGTTTTATATGAATCTACACCTTGGGTTTTCATTAGCATTCTCCATTGACTCACTTAGATATTCATAGAAGTTTGTGCACTCAGCATTGTTGACATCTGGTGTCTTAGGGCTTGTAGCTCTAATTCAAAATACTCTCTCATGAGACGTTTCCTTTTAGCCTCCTGTTTAACAATTTCCACTTTATATAGAAAGAAACAATTGCAATGAGCAATAACCAATACAAATACAAGACACTTGCAATTGTATTTTACACATTACCAAGCCTACTTGGATCTCTAGTTCTTCAGCTGACCATTCCAAATTCTTAGTCTCCTCCTCCTTCTCTTTTGCATAATTTTTCGTTTCCTTTTCAACCTGCCGATCATAAAAGGTATTTTATAAGGGCATGGAAGCACACAACAATGGTTCCAAAAGTGAGAAACAAAATAAAATTTATATATGAGAAGACCTGATCTACTTCCATAGTAATAGCTTCCTATTCATATGAAAATACATTGGCCATTTCCAGTTGTTCATTCACAGCAAGTACTTCTACATTAAGATAGTCCCTCTCTCTAATAATGTCATTCATCTCACATATCATGCATATAATTGAATTCATCATCTGGTGATCTATTAGAGAACTCATCTCAAGGAGCTCTTCCTCTAATCTGTCAATCACTCTTTATTCCTCTTCCAATTCCTCTTCTAATTTATCTTTGATAATAGGTCTTCAACATCAATCACAAGATGTGATGTTTCATTTGAAATAGAGGCCAAAGTCTCCTCTAGTTGATCTGTAATGCAAACTTGAAGGTGATGCAAACATTGCAAGTAAAATTTTATGTATTTTACACAATGGATCACTTTGAAAAACACATAAAAGAATCGTTTTAAAACTTAGTTAACAACATAAACAATGATGAACATACCATATCAGAAACACATAACAACAAAAATGATAAAGCGGTTCACCCCTCTTCTCGGCTACATCTCCTAGTCTAGCTTCCAATGTTCGACATCTTTCGTTAAATGCTCAGGTTTTTGTTTATATGTATTTACATTGCTCAGAATGTAAAACTAATATCTCTATTGGATTCAATACAATAAAACACCCCCATCTTGGATCTTTTTGGGCTTAATTTGGCCAAAAACTAGAGAAGTTATGCTCTCTAGAAGTTTTCCCTACTAACTCATCTACAAACTACACTGAACTACTAACCATCCTATGAATTCCACCTTTCTAGGATGCACCAAGTGGCAATCTCACCTTGTGCCAGCGAGATTCGAGCCAAATTAGGTGCAAAATATCACTCTGTTTAAATGATCATTAAGGCCTGTAGCGGAAAATATTGGCCACATGGGGCCATACGCCCAAGGGCTATGGCTAACTACCCGGCCTCGTCAGCATAGCCCCAAAATCTTTGATGATTGGTTCTATAGCCACCATATAACCTGGGCTTATCCCCAAAACTTCTCACCTATCGCTATAACTTTCTACCAAGCCCTTCACTGTGACCCGCTGTGGTCCCATGCCATGTGTCGACCGTGGGTTGGGCTTAGTAGCACTCTGGTGTATAACTATGGTCCGATGGGTGAAAATTATGGTGTTGGAACCTCAGTTTGGGGATAATATCGAGCCATCATCTCCTTATACCTGCGGTTCTAAGGCAGTAAGGTTACTAGGGACCAGGGCTTAGCCTCGACCCCATTCCTAACATCGCACTACATTAAGTTTAATTATATGTTGGTCACTATACATAACAAGTAACACCATGTAACCTAGTGGTAAGGAAATTGAATGTTGGTTCAGAGGTCTTCTGTTCAACTCTCTTGAAGGCTTGTTTAGCCAAAACAAATAAAAAATTAGTTGACCGTTGGAAGGTCATGTGGTTGCGCACCATTGGCCCATGTGATTCCCACTCTTTGGGCCAACAAACCACCTATTTAACCAAACAAAATTCAATAGATTCGAACCGATATGGAGAAGCTAGTAGAAAACCTACCATTGGCCCGAGAAACCGAGTAAAACTATCCAGTGACCCTGCCTAGTCAGCCTACGAACTACCAATTCAGAAGTCCTGCATCCAACCTACAAATATTTTACCTGTTTGGGAAAACAATCAGAACGTGATATTAGGAACATACGATATTGATTTTGAATGATTCAAGTTGGCTTGGATTCAAGTGGTCAATGTATACGCTTTGGTATAGGTTTCAAGCACTTTTTAACACTTTGAATTTTGAGCACTTTAATGATCCCTTGGATCAGTCCTCCCGACTGGAAGCTTTTGGACATCCAAAATACTACTTTTAGCCAAGAAACATATTAGGGTATAGTTCCCCCACCCTTCCAATCTTAATCCATTTGGCTTTGCTTGGATTTGTGCCTTTTAGTCCCACACAAAGGTACTCCACATTCCCTGATTTTGAAGTTCTTTTTGTTTTCTCAAGGATAGCGTCTTGCTGCAATTCATTAATAAATTTAGGAGAGAAATATTCTATTGAAGGAATCTGAACATGCTCTCCTTGATATTCAATCAAATGAGGCTCATATAATCTCAAATTCTTAATATTAACAACTGCATACATTTTCATGTCTTGAGGCTAACTCAACTTGAAGGCATTATTGTCAATCTTTTCTAAAATATTAAAAGGTACATACCTTATTGGTTTTAGTTTTTTACCTTTTCCTTTAAATCTCCTTGCTAATGTAAAGACAAAGTTCATCTCCAACTTGAAAATTGTGGTCAACACGATGCTTATCATCCCTTGTCTTGTACTTGGCTTGACTCTTTTCCAACTATTCTTGAACTATCTGATTCACAAATATAACTTGTTCAATGAATCTCTTGGCCTTATCAATGTCACTATGACCATCAATAGCAACATCTTTCCCAAAGATAAAAGCTAAAAGAGATTTTGGTAAGTAACCAAAGCATGCCTCAAATGAAGAATCTCGATCAGAAATAATGGATTTGGGCAACCCAAAATGTACAGATACATTTTGAAAGAACATTTGTGTAGTATGTTCAGCTATAACCTATTTCTTAGAAGGCATCAAAATACACACCTTGCTGAAACAATCCACCATAGCATAAAGATAATCATGAATTTTTTTTAGACATAGGAAACCCTCCTACAAATTCCATAGAAACAATTTCCCAAGGATAGGAAGTAATTGGAAGCTGAGTATACAATCCTAACTTTCTATTGGAAGTTGAGTATACAATCCTAACTTTCTATTTCTAGGCTTACTTGTAACACATAATGAACATCCTCTTACTTATTGTGACACACTTTTATTCACTCGAGGCCAGTAACAATACCTTTGTAGTTGTTCCACCATCTTGCCTACACTAAAATGGCCAGCAATAAAAGAAGTATGCAGTTCCCTTATGATGTTGACTCTTTCACCTAGTAGAATGCGTAACTTTCCAAGATGATACAAAAGTTTATCATGAACATGGTAATTTAATTCCTCTACTTGGTTGTTGTTGACACAAAGCTGCATATACATATTTAAAATCATCATCTAAAGCATATTTTTCAACATAGCTCTTATGCATGATAGAATTATGCTTGAGAATAACTAAAGCACTAACAATTTGTCTAGAAAGCATGTCACTCACTTTGTTATGGATACCTTTCATATACTTTATCACCAAGTGGAATTGCTACAGGAAACCCATCCATCTAAAATGATTTGCTTGTTGTAGTTTAGTTTTTGATGGAAAGTAGCAATGGTTGATGATCAGTGTGAATGATAGTTTCCTTTCCCGTCAAATAAAGTTTCCATTTCTTCACACATTTCACCAATACATACAATTCCTTGTCATATGTAAGATAGTTAACTATTGCACCATCAAAAGTTTATGAATGGTAACAAATGTGCTTACCATGTTGCAAAAAGTCTGCTCCCATGGAATAGTCACTTGCATCTATTTGTATCTCAAATGGATGTCTTGAATTAGGAAGTGTAAGTACTGGAGTTGTACTTATTCTCTTTTTCAATTCATCGAAGGTTTTATGTGGCTTTCCTCCCTAGTGAAAAACTTGATTCACACTTGTCAAGGCATGTAATGGAGCTGCAATTGATGAGAAGTTAGAAATAAACTTTCTCCAATATTGATTTTCTCCCCAAATCTTCCAACATTAGTTACATTATTGGGTTTTGCCCATTCTAAAATGACTCTGACCTTTGAGGGATCTATCTTCAATTCAACCCCTCCAACAATGTCGCAAATACACTAAATTAATGAGGTCTTTCCAAATTCACATTGAAACATCTTTAAAAACAAATTTTCTTTAACTAATGCATCTAATACTTTAATAATATTCCTCACATGTTATTCACAAATTTTGTCGAATATCAATATGTCATCTAAGTAGAGAATCACAAATTCATGAAGAAAATGCCTTAAGACGTCATTCATAACTCTCATAAATGTTGCAGGAGAATTAGAAAGCCCAAATGGCATAACCAACCATTCAAATACGTTGGAGTATTGCATAGTTATTTGAGACACAATTCTGACGTTTAACCCTACAAAACTATATGCAGTTTGTGTAGAAGCAACTCGTTTAGAAGAAATAGGGAATAATGTTCCTCAAGAGGGAAACAAAAAGGCATTAAAGAATGGATACAAAGGAAAATGGAAATTCAAACGAAAAGGGAAGAAGAATGCTTCAGTCAAAAAGGAGGGAGAAAACCTCACATGTAAACATTTTTCAAAAGAAGGCCATGATGAAGACCATTGTAGGAAGCTTCATCTTGAAATGAGACCCAAAAATTTTAACAACAAAGGGAAACAAAATATTGCTACAACTACACAACATGATTTCGGATCTGATTTCGAGGATGAAGCAAAGATCATAGCCATGGGATTTAAAGGTAAGGACTCTATTGCATGTACTAGTTCTTCAAATAGCCTCAATGAAGCTCAACACGAAAAATAAATAATAAAGATTTTCCACATTAGAGTCAGTTCAAAACATACTAATATAGATACATTGTTTGATAGTGGATCACAAGAAAACCATATTTCAGAAGACATTGTTAAGAAATTGAATTTGGAAACCACTCCTCATCCTAAACCTTATCCTTTAGGTTTGGTAGGTGACAATGCAAAATTGCATGTGACAAAAAGATGTAAACTAAGATTTTCCATTATTCCAAACTTTATAGATGAGCTAACGCTTAACGTTATTCCACTTGAAATTTGTGGTATTGTTTTGGGAATCCCATATCTATATGGTAGGAGAGGCATCTTTCATCGCCATGAGAAAAAATATCACTCGTTTAAAGATGGGATTGAGTACATTGTTAGAACACATAGCAAGAAGTTGAATCAACTCTCAAGCTATTCTGCTCTCTCTACAATCAAAATATACTACTTAGAGACTGAATAGACATAGTATATGTCTTCCACAAGCCCTCCAAGCCTCCTATTTTCTTGTGCAATTTTGATTGGGTTCCAATGATGTCACATGTGTGAATTAGCCTCATCACACTCACTATTACCTCAAGTCCAACTGCACAATCCTTAAGGAATAATATTCCTACTGTGTGCAAGGAATATTCACCAAGGAATATCCTAGCAACTGATAGTACAGTTTCCCTCCATCTAATCTCAATTTGGTGTCTGAATGAACTGACATGCATTAGTTATCCATGAGTGAATATTTAGTTATCTGAAATACAGAAGTTACATGCATGCAAGCATTAACTAGCTTAACTCTCATTAATTTAACAAACTGTTAAATTAATCTAACTAGGCTTGACTCAGTTAACTAAGCCAACTAATTACAACTTAGTATTACAACTCATCCTTATCTCTTTAACTGATGGATAAATCCCTCAATCAAAGGAGAAATTGTTGCATGTCCTCACATAGACTTCAAGTTCATAATTCCTTAACTAATTAACTCAAGATGAATTAAGTTATCAATTTAAAAATTGATTTTAATATCAAATTTGAATTTTACTTCCTATGTTTAGTCCAGGGACTGACTAAGATCTCCAAAAACTGAACTTCTAGTTATAGCCCAAATATTTATAGCAGTGCTATTTTCAGCATCTTCTATTTTTAGCATTTATTGTTGCAAATCTCAACACTCCCTCTCAACAAGAAAGGGATTATCAGTAACCCTGATCTTGTCTCAATGGAACTCGAACTTGCATTTTGACAATGCCTTAGTCAAAATATTTGTATCCTGCTCCTCAGTGGAAACATACTGCAACATCATGATCCTCTTGACCACATATTCCCGTAGATTATGGTAAAAGATATCTATATGCTTGGACTTTTCATGAAACACTGGATTCTCATATATTTTTATGCAACTATTATTATCACAATATATCACTATAGGATCCATCATCTCACCAAACAATCCCACTAGAATCTTTAGCATCCAAATGGCCTCGCATGTTGCCTAATTGGCAGCCATGTATTCAGCCTCTACTGAGCTAAGTGAAACTGATCTCTATTTCCTGCTATACCAAGAAACTGCAACTGAACCAAGGATGAAGATTCCTCCAGAACTGCTCTTCCGGTCTAACAAACTATAGCCCAATCCACATCTGTGGAACCTTGCAGCTTCACTCCCTCTATCTGTCTGTACCATAATCTATATTGTGTAGTTCCTCTGAGATATCTCAGCACATGCTTCGTTACCTTCCAAAAAAACCTGGTAGGGTGAACCATAGCTTGACTCAGCTGGTTCATTGCAAATCATAAGTTCGGTCATGTGTTCACCAGATACATAAGTGAACCCACCAGCTGCCGATAAACAGTAGCAGCTACTACCTCACCTTGACATACTTGTCCTGAGACAGAAATACTTCCCCATCTTTCTGCAACACTTCCATGCCTAGAAAGTAGTGCATGAAGCCCATGCCCTTCATCTCAAACTCTCTTGCAAGGTCCTCCTTGCAAGATTTGATCAGCTGATCATCACCTGTCAAAATGAGATCATCGACATAAAGTATAATAATCAATGGCTTACCTTCTACCATGATGTGGTAAAGGTTCACATCTACTTCACTCTTGGTGAAGCCCAACTCGGTGAAATAGTTATCAATCCTAGTATACCAAGAACGGGGTGCTTAATTTAGCCCCTATAGTGCTCGCTCGAGTCGGCAAACATGTGACTCATGATCAAAGGTCTCAAATGCTTTGGGCTACTCAGTGTATACCTCTTCCTCAATTTTCCCATTAAGGAATGTCATCTTCACATCCATTTGATGGATCTTCCAATCCATCTGAGCCGATAGAGCTAGCAGCAATCTGGTAGATGAGTACCTTGCTATGGGAGAAAAGGTCTCATTGTAGTTAATCCCCTCAACTTGTGAGAAACCTCGGGCAACAAACCTTGCCTTGTGTTTCTCAACACTACCATCAGCTACCTACTTTACCTTGTAAAGTAATCAGGAACTAAGCATTGACTTGTCCTCAGGTCTAGGGACAACATCCCACAAAGTGTTCCCTATGATAGAATCATACTATTCTACCATTGGATAAACCCAGACTGGTTGTTGCACTACTCCCTGATAAGAAGGAGGTTCGGTCACTACACACTCCCCAACCAAGGCCATCTAGCTAGTGTATCTCTCAGGAGATCTCCTTTGTCCGCACTAAGAGGATGGCTACCCCACATTCTCTCTCGCATCTAGCATCAATCTTTTAGCTTCCCGCGAGCATTTTCGCCCGTCTCTGGAAGACTCTCCAATTGTGGTGGTCTCCACTAATGGATCCTCTGGATGTGGCTGATCCACATCATCAAGAGGCTCCTCCACCTTTGGAACTAAAAGTTCCGCATCACCATGCAACTTGAGCTCCCTCTCAAGTGACACATGCATGGCTCTCTACTCATCGAACTTTAGATCTCTGCGCACTACGGTCCTCTAACTAGCAGGCAAAAACACATGATAGTTGTGGGGTGTATCTGTGTACCCCACAAGTATTCCCAACTCAATTTTTTGGTCTAACTTCTTTTGAGCATCCTTGGTCACATGAGTGGACTTGATCCAGGATTACTCCATCTCTACTATCCCAATTCTGAATGGAAGCTTTTTCATACTTACCCAGGGTGCATCCTTTGCATGTGTCTGTTTGCTCCAGTTTTCCCTTGGGTAAGTAGGTAGAAATTTGTTGCATGATCTTCAAGACCCTATGATGCAAGTGGCCTAGTCTCCTATGCCATAGCTCGCCAAAATCTTGGCTTTGCACCACCTCTGCTGTGGAACTCATTGAAGCACAGCCATCTACCTCTAGCTTATAGAGATTCTTTACTCGAATCCCAATTTGCTTGGTCTGTTCGGTGCCGATATGCCTCAAGAAAACATTTCCTTTACTAAAGACTACATCATAGCCTTTATCTTCTAGCATAGAAATAGACACAAGATTATTTTTCAAACCTAGTACATACTTAATACTAGATAGGGTGAGAGGAGCACCACACTCCCTCTGAAACACAATTGTACCTTCACCTGAGACATAGTACTTTCCATCATCGCCCATCTCGATCCACATATGGAGATCCTTCTCCTCCAATGTATTGAAAAGATTATTGTCACCCGACATATGGAAAGAAGCTCCATGTCCATGTACCAAACACATCCCACCATGGATGAAACCATGCATGCGATAAATGAGAAATCCAGCTCAAACTATGAGGCTAATGCATCACCATCAGATCCCTTAAAGGAACCTTTCTTGGATTTCTTTTGTGGACAATTCATAGCATCATGACCCACTTCATGACAATGAAAGCATCGCACCTTCGACTTGTCAACCTTCTTCCCACCATGAGAAGATTTGTATTGGGACACCTTCCCTTTCCCTTTCTCATATTTACTCGCTAAAGCTAGATTTTCTTCATCATCTTGTTTTGATGAAGATCCATCTGTGATGCTACGCCTAATCTCCTCCTGCATGAGATCTAACCAAAGTTATTCCCAATATAGAAATTTCTCTCTTCCATTAACTGAGTCCTAGTAGCTATGCGAGCTCTTAGGAAGAATGAGGAGTGCAAGACTCACCATGTCATCATCATCTGTCATGATCCCTACACTTCCAAGCTCACCCCTGCAGGTGGTGAGATTGTTCAAGAATGTAGAGATTGTGTCACCCTTTTCGCACTTAATCATTCGAAGTTTATCTTTAAATGCCAGCTTCCTCTGATTGTTGCTATTCTCATAAAGATCTTTCAATGTTTTCCACATTGAAACAGAGTCTCCTTCCCATGGAGGTTCGAGACAATGTGATCTCGAACTCCCTCCAGGATGATTCTCCTTGCTCTAGCCGCACACTTTTTCCATTCCGCCAGTTGAGTAGCATCAGTCGGCTTCTGTACTTCTTGATCAAAGAAGTCCTTTAGGTCGTTATCTTCTAATATTGGCTCCATGTGATCCTTCCAAGCTATATAATTCAAACTACCATCAAGGGCATATTCGAGTCTCAAACCACTGAACGTCATCAGTGAAATAGATGTGATAAGAACTCAATGCAATATTCAGAAACCAAACTTAGAACTTGTTCTGCTTGTATATTTTTCTTCCTTGATCACCTTTGCTCTGATACCATGTATATTTTCCAACTATATATCACCTAATAATGCAATGTACTAAAGAAAAACACTTGATCTACTTCTACAAACAATTTGGCGGAAGCTTAATCGAACATGAGCAACATCAAGCATGAATAGATATAACAAAGAATGAGAAGTAATCAACCATAACACAAAATATATAACACTGGGGAAAGCGCCAGCCTAAAACCCCAAAACCCCAACTCTGTATTATCATACAAGTGGAAATCTTGTTCAAGTTACAAAAAGAATTAACTCTCAAGCTATCTTGCTCTCTCTGCAATCAAACAATATTTCTCATAGACTGAATAGACATAGTATATGTCTTCCTCAAGCCCTCTGAGCCTCCTCTTTCCTTATGCAGTTTTGATTGGGGTCCAATGATGTCACATGTGTCAATTGGCCTCATGACACTCACTGTAACCTCAGGTCCAACTGCACAATCCTTAAGGAATAATATTCCTTCTACATGCAAGGAATATTCACCAAGGAATATCCTAGCAACTGATAGTACACTGTCCCTCCATCTGATCTCAACTCAATCTCTGAATGAACTGACATGCATGAGTTATCCATGAGTGAATCTTCAGTTATCTGAAATACAGTAGTTACATGCATGCAAGCATTAACTAACCGAACTCTCATTAATTTAACAAACTATTAAATTAATCTAACTAGGCTTGACTCAGTTAACTGAGCCAACTAATTACAACTCATCCTTATATCTTCAACTAATGGATAAATCCCTCAATCAAAGGATAAACTATTTCATGTCCTCATATAGACTTCAAGTTCATAATTCCTTAACTAATTGACTCATGATGTATTAATTAATCAATTTACAAACTGCTATTAATATCGAATTCGAATTTTACTTCCTATGTTTAGTCCAGGGACTGACTAAAATAAGAAGGGATCCCAAAATGATATTTTTAGAAAAGCTATTTTTAGCACTTTCACTTTTCACCCACTTTAGCTAATATCTCCAATGGTTGAACTGCTATTTACAACCTGGCTATTTATAGCAGTGCTATTTTTAGCATCTTCTATTTTTAGCATTTCTTATTGTAAAGCTCAAGAAGATCCTCTAAAGTGTACATATGAGCTTCCGAACTAGAGAACATAAGAACCTGACTCCTGTGTTGCTCATAATGAAAGATCTCCTCAATCAAAAGCTTCTCACCTGCAACATTTTTAGCCTCATCCCCAACCATTTGTTGTATGTACCTCTTGCCATAAAATCTAATAAGGAACACCATGGAAGTAACCCCAACAATGGATCCTGCAATAATTATTGCTATATTTCCTTGATTTAGTCTTTCATGCCTCTTACCAAATGGCATTAAATATTTATCAATTGTAAAGCTTATAATAATAGGACTTGGAGAAGGCATATTTCCACCACATTCAACATAAATACCCTATAACCTAAATCTAGTAAATTCATTCATGATTTGAGATGATAAGCTTCACCTTACTGTTTGGGAAGGATGAAGTCTCGATGGCTACTGGTTCTCCAATGAAACATTGACAATTGAAACAAACTTTAACTTATATGGCTCCTTGTTCTCTGATGCAATAGTAACAATCAAAAAAATCTTTGAAACTTTGATGTTGAAGCTCCCACCAAATTACTAAATTCTTAGAGGGAAATATAAAAGGAAAGAAGAAAATTTGTGATCACTAAAAGAATAAAAATAAGGGGGGATCAAAGATTACTTTGCTGCATCTTAATTTGATGACAAATGACAAATGGGTAATGAAAAATATGACGTGGGTTACAAATAGGAAAATCTAACACATTAGATTACTTTTAAGTAATCTATTTTCTTTATTCTTTTGTTTTGTAATGTTTTTCCTTGAAGAGAGTGGCACAAACTTTAACAAGGAAAAGATCACACATTAGATTACTTTTAAATAATCTTTCTTTTATTTCTTTATTTTTGTATTACTTTTTCTTTTATAAATATATATAATTATATATATATATATTACTATATATACTAATATTATATGTCTTTTTATTGATTTTTATATTCTCTTTACTTTCTATGTTTGCTAGGAAATAGGCAAAATAGTAAAAATATCCTAAAGCTAAAAGCAATCAGACAAAAAGCTACAGATGTTGATGTGGAGGCATGGAAATAAATTCTTAAGAAATTACATGACGATGAAATGATCACAAGTGAGAATGTAACATGACAAGTGGACCATAATAGACTAGCATGTTTGGTGGAATATTTATATCCCTTACACCTTGTCAATTGTTAATTTCATATTACTAGATGAATTTTTTATTTGTTTATTTTTTTATGTTCTTCTAGACTAATAAATGCTAATAGAGAAAAAAAACCATTTCCCTATGTTCAATTCTTTATTCTGCATTGATACACATCCCTTCTCATTCTGTGTATTCTTATAACCTCAATTCTTAAAAACTAAATTAAGGGAAAATGTGAATATATTTACTAAGCTCTATGATTTTCTCATAGTATGTGTGCAAGGATCTGTATTTCACATGGGTTGTGTTTTGCAACAATGATCTAATTCATGATTTTATATCTATACACATGTATTTTTTTGAAATATTGCATACATATGCAAATATTCTTCATACTAGTCATGTATACCTTCTCAGATAATATTCTTTGGTAGTTAGTATTTTGAAATATGTACATGGGAAGTGTGTATATATGTAGATATATTTAAATGAAGTCATGTATGTGTTTTAGGATTTGTAATTACTACTCAGTGATGAAAATTGATGAATTTTGTATTATTTGTTGTTGTTCGTCAATGATGTCTTCATCTGAATGGTGGTTATTTGATAGTGTGGATTGGATTGATTTGGTTGTGGCTTTTTATATTGATTAATGATGATGTTGCATGATTTTGATTGGGTATTCATTGATTTAGTATTTGTATATGTGATTATTTGTTGTTGAGACTGAATATTTCAGTGCTTCAGTGGTTGATATAGTGATTTAGTTTGACATTTCTTTAGTATTCATTGTTTTGAAAATTGTACGGAGGTTTTATGCATAGGAAGCACATATATACAAAGATATGGTTCAAAATAGTATAGTATATATTTTGACTTAAACTTGTTCAAGGTTTGTAATGACTGCAAATTAGTTCTATATTGATGACAATGTAATTGGTTAATTAGCATGAGTGATTGGTTGACTGGTATCTCGGTATTGATAATATTGTTGAATGTGGGTCCATTTTGAAAATTGTATGAAAGGTGGCCTACATGTTTTGATGTGTATTTGAGACGGGTAGTTCAAGTATGAAACATTATGAAACATTTGTTGGAAATAATACTAAGAGTGGGGGGGGGGGGTGAATTAGTATTAGCAAGTCAATAATATTTCATTTCGATATTCTGATTCATATACACTACTTCAGTTAATGAAACTTTCGTGTATATGCAACTGTATATAAGGCAAGTAGCGTATATCCTGTAAAATTATAATTTAGTTAATCCTTCATATGTTGATCTTTAATCTGTGCAACAGAACCATATAAACAATAACCAGGAGTAGTAAAAAAAAAACAAACAGTCACACACATGAACGCAAGATATAAGGTGGAAACCCAATGTGGGTGAAACCCACCTACTACAATCGTCTCTATATTTCTTTTAATAAAAAAATTCTTTTTGCAATATTTTGTACTGGTGCATCCTTATACCAGTACGTAGGCTTCTACCTGCAGAAGGCTACAACCTTCTCTCATTCTCCAACCTCTCCTAAAACGGAGCTACAACCCCCTATCTCTTGTACTAGCTGATGTACTAGTACATAGGTGCTGACCTATAGAAGGATACAACTTTATTTTTTCTTGCAGGGACCACGTTTCATAAATTTTCAGACTAGATCCATCAATAACATCAATCAAACGTCAAATATATCTGCATCAACCAATCTCCTTTGCACCAACCAAAACTGAATCAAACAATCACTTCTCTGAATGTTGTAACCAGAATACAGTAATAGTAACTAGAACCCAAGCCAGAACCCAGAACACTGCAACAACAATCAGAAGTAGCTAAAGCATATTTTATGAGGTGTACGCTACTTCAATGTGATGAACCTTCGTATAGATCTGTAAATGATGGTTTAACCTTTACAATTATTCAGACATTAGTTATACCCAGATCATAATATTTACATATTACGACATGTGCCAATTAAGATAAAAGATCAAAAGCTACAGAAAGATACTTCTCTTCAAGCCTGAAGATATTGACCCATAAATAGAACTTATCCTTCATCAAGAACTTAGGTTCATCCTTGATTCAAATCCAGCTATGCACCATAACCCAATAACCTGTAATCTAGATCTTGCTCTTCATTAGATATTCAATTCATGAGTGCCTTTCCCTAAGGATCTTCCCATCCTTTTATAGTCTTAGGCCTTACTCAATACCACGGTCCAAAACCACTTAGAATCAATACCTTGGACCAAATACCTAGGGCCAACACATCGGAGATGATACCTTGGACCAATACCATGGCTCACAATACCATGGACCAAATACCACAGACCAAAACCAAGTTTTCCAACATGTACACGCCTTTCCTTTTGTGAAAGTGCGTGTGTATGCCATACATGCCTTTTGGTCTGCAAACTCACATGTACACATGGCTTGGTCAATGGGAACCTACGTATACCTCTCTTTCTTCAAGCTGTGAGCCTGAACTATGATCTGTCATCTGTGAGAGTTGCCGTCAAGGACAACATTTGTGTCATAGTGCCAAATCTGTGTCATAATGCCAACAATCTCCCCCTTTGGACTTGATATCAACCCCAAGTCACTCTCCCCCTTTGTCATCAAGGGCAAAGGGTTATGCTCCCCCTGAGTACATGCTGAAATTCTTTGATATGCTGAAGTGTTTTGTCCATGCTCCCCCTGACTGCAAATAAGGTCTGCAAAAAGTTGTTCTACAAGAAGAACATGACTCTATACATCATAAATGACCTTCCTATCACCAAAGACTCATACATACATCCATCTCCCAACCAAATGGGGATATACCAAATGTTTATACATGACAAAACAAGAACATTACATCATCCATCCCATGCATAGTGGGGAAACAAAATAGGTTGTTTCATGACCTTGATAATAAAAAATATACATGACATAGAGACAAAATATCTGAAACAAGACTATGATAGCTATCAACAAATGTCATCAACAACATCTATCAATCACCATCTAGATCAGCAACCATGATCTCCTTCTGCACCTGTTCCACCTGAATCTATGAATTTGTACCAAGATCTTTTAAGATAATTCCAACAATGCATTATTAGAACTATATGCTCCCCCTAAACCTATGCCAGATGATCACTATCAAACCCATATTAGACCCTTTTCATCCTGAGTCTGGCCCACTATTTTTCTTCAAACCAACATATACGCGACTGTATCCACAACAACCAGCGTATGTACGCGGATACGCTTCATGAAACTCATGTACAACTACTTTTCTTTGAAATAGATAACTTTCAATAGCAAGATGAGGCATCAACTACTCCCAACTTCTATCTTAGATATTCAAATGTCTCTCTGGGTAGTGGTTCAGTGACTATATCAGCAATGTATTCTTTGGAGGGAATGTATTCCAATTTGACCTTTTCTTCAAGCACTTGTTCACGGAGAAAATGATATTTGATAGGTATGTGCTTGGTCTTGGAATGCATAATTTGATTCTTTGAAATAATAATTGCACTTATATTATCACATAGAATGGAGATGGGTGGAGTACATGTAATTTGAATGTCTTGCAATGTTTGCATCACCCAAAGGAGTTGTGGGTAGCAAGATGTAGCAGCCACATATTCTGCTTTAGCTGTAGATAATGCAATTGAACTTTGTTTCTTGCTGAACCAAGATATTAATCTGGAACCCATATAAAATGCACCACCACTAGTGCTTTTTCTATCATCCATGCTTCTTTCCCAATCTGCATCTCTATATGCATGAAGTGTAAGATCTGTATCCCTAGGATACCATAAACCAAAGTTCTGTGTTCCTTGAAGATATTTGAAAAGCCTTTTAACTGCCTGAAGGTGTGATTCCCTTGGATTTGCTTGGAATCTTCCATCTATTCCCACTGCATGCATGATGTCTGGTTGGGTACCTGTTAGATAAAGCAGACTACCAATCATGGATCTCTAGGTTGGTTGATGTATTCTTGTTGATTCATCATTTGAACTGAGACTGCATCCTATTACCATAGGGGTACATACTGGTTTAGAATCATCCATGACATATTTTTTCAAGATCTGCTTGAGATACTTGGTTTGTGATAGAAAAATACCATCTTTATTTTGTTGAACTTGTAAACCAAGAAAATATGTGAGTTCACCAAACAGGGACATTTCAAATTCTGTCTGCATTAGCAAAGAAAAGTTTTGACTCATGACTTCTTCATTGCTACCAAAAATGATATCATCAACATACACAACAAATATTAGCAATTTATCATTGACAATATTTCTATATATATTTCTATCAGTTGATCCTTTTGAAAAACCTTGTTGATGGAGGTATTTGTCAAGATGATAATACTAGGCCCTTGGAGCTTGTTTTAGAGCATAAAGAGCTTTTCTGAGTCTGCATACAAGTTTTGGATCATCTCCAAGGATGAATCCATCTGGTTGCTCAATATATACTTCTTCCTCTAAGTCTCCATTAAGAAAGGAAGATTTTACATCCATTTGGTATACTTTGAAGTTATGAAAGCTAGAAAGAGCAAGTAACATTCTTATGGTTTCATGTCTAGCAACAAGTGAAAAAGTTTCTTCAAAATCTATACCTTCTTGTTGAGCATATCCTTTACAAACAAGTCTAGCCTTGTTTCTAATAACTTCTCCATTTTCATTTAGCTTGTTTTTGAATATCCATTTGGTAACAATGATATTCTTATCATGAGGTCTAGGAACTAATTCCCAAGTATTATTCTTTTCAATTTGTTCAAGCTCTTCATTCATGGCCTTGACCCGACATTCATCTTTGCATGCTTCGTGTACATTTTGAGGTTTGATGGTGGAAAGAAATGCTAGATAACTTGAAGCTTCTGTAATAGATCTTCTTGTCTACACCCTTGCCTCTTTCTATCCCAAATTTTGAGTCTCTAGATGATTTTTCTGAACATACTTAGATGGAGTCTTTTCTTCTACTGTTATTTGTTCTTCTGGTGCTTCATTGGTTTCTTCTTCAGAATTAGTCTGATTTGATGTGGAAGGATAATCCTCATCTTCTTCATAATATTTGGTTTTTACCTGCTTTGGATTTTGGCCTACTTCATCAACCACAACATCAATACTTTCAACAATTTTTCCTAGCCTTTTATTATAACACTTATATCCTTTACCTCGAGAAGAGTAACCAAGGAGGATGCATTCATCTGCTTGAGGTTCATACTTGCCAAGTTTTTCATCAGTCCTTTTGATGTAACATTTTCTACCAAAAACTTTGAAGTATTTTATAGTAGGAGTCTTACCATACAAAAGTTCATGTGGAGTTTGACTACTATTTACCTGAACATTTGTTTTGTTGAGAATAGTGATGGCAGCAAATGCAGCTTCACCCTAGAAGGTTACAGGAGTTCCAGATTCATCTAGCATGGCACGAGCCATTTGTTGAATAGTTCTGTTCATCCTTTCTACCACTCCATTTTGCTGAGGAGTCCTTGTGGTAGAGAATTAACTTTTTATTCCATGTTCTTCACAAAAGTCGAAGAATTCATCTAAGGTAAATTCCCCTCCTCGATTAGACCTGAGGCATTTGATTTTGCGATCTGATTCATTTTCAACCAATGCTTTGAAGGCTTTGAACTTTTCAAATGCTTCATCTTAATGCTTTAGAAGTCCTATCCAACACATTTAGGAAAAGTTGTTAATGAACAATATAAAGTATTCTTCTCCATGAGGTGACTTTTTCCTTGATGGACCACATGAATCAGTATGAACAAGTTCAAGAGGCTTACTAGTTGGTCCTTCCTTCTCAGGGAAATGAGCTCTATTTTGCTTACCAAATTGACATGATTTGCATATTATATTTTCTGGAATGCTGATATCAAGAAGATCACAAACAACCTGGAATCTGCATGCTTTTCTTATTTGAAAGAAGCTTAGATGCCCCAATCTTCTGTGTCATAACCAGTGTTCATCATTTTTTCTTAGGTAGCACTATTGTTGTCCTCCCTTGAGTATGTATAGGTTGTTTGGAGTTTTTATACCTTTGATCATTGTTTCTCCTGTATCAAGCTCGCGGACAACACATCCATTTGATCGAAATACTACTTCATTTCCTCCATCACACATTTTACTGACACTCAATAGATTATGCTTTAGACCATCAACATACATAACATTCCTAGCTTTAACCTTTTCTTTTAAGAGAACAGAACCTTTACCTTTTATGACAACACGAGTGCCATTTCCAAATGAGACCTTCTTTTCCTTTTCTAAGGCATTATATGACTGAAGTCTTTCCTTATCACCTGTCATGTCTTTCAAGCATCCATTGTCGATGTACCACTGATTTTCTTGTCCTTTTGCATATAAGGCTATACCACATCTTTTTGTTTGTGGTTCTTTCTTTTTCTAAGTTTTGGGACCCAATTCAGTTTGCTCCTTCTGCAATGTTTGCTGAAATTTACTTCTACATTCAAAATCTTCATGACCAAAGTTGTTACAGATAAAGCATTCTATTTCATTTTCAAGAAGCGAAAAGTTATTATAGGTCCTTTTCATGATCCCTGTCACATTCTTTTGATTTCATGCTTCCCTAGTCATGATGGTCTTGTAAGTAGCACATTGAGCAACTTTGTGTCCAAAGTTATGACATGAAAAACATTGACCATTAAAGAAATTCCTGCGATTATCAAACCTACTGACCTAGTGAATGTAGTTTCCATTGACATTCATTATTGAAGCAAACTAAGTATGATTTACCTGAGGTTGGTTGTAGCTTCTGCTTATCCTTGAAGTAGATTTACCCTGATTTACTTGGTGATCTGCTTTATGCCTTTGTTGATGATTGTCAAACTGTTCAATGCTCTTTACTACATCAAGATAGATTTTAGTGAAGGTGGATGGTTTTTGTGCTTCTTCAGTATATCCAAGACTTGTCTTTATCAGAGGAGAATGTTGCACTTTGATAATTTCATTTAGGGTCTCTAATCCTTTAGCAAATCTACGATTGAGAGCTTTTGTTTTCTCAATATCCTTTCTTAGACCCACAATTTCACATTCTAATTTTTCATTGTGTTTTTCCCTCTCAGCAAGTTGGAATGTCAGAGTATCTATAATCATACTCTTTTCTTCTAAACAAATTTTAAGTTTAGATATTTCTTCATAAATACCATCTTCATCTAAAGCATCCAAGAAATCATCATCTTCAAAAGCCATCAAAAGTCTATAATCATTACTATTTTCATCTTCATCACTATTTGATAAACCATCGCTATATTGATGCATATAGTAGCTCTTCTTACTTACACTTTGTTTTCTATTCCATTTTGATAATTCCTTTCCTTTATCAATCTTATCCTTGTGAGGACATTTCCACAAGCAAAACATTTGAATAGATAGTTTACCTCTGAATCTTCCAGAACCCCGTTGAAGGTTCTTGACAAAGTTTGCTTCTTCCTTTCCTCCTAAAATATATCCTGATTCATTGGGTTCTTCTCTTCATGAATCCTTGAATGTGGCTTCTCTCATATCTGATGGACCACCCTTTCTCATTTCAACAGCAGTTAGGATTCCGTGCAGCTGTGTCATAGTGATACTCTGAAGATCTTGCTTTTCTTCTATGGCAGAAACTTTTGATTCAAACTTAGAAGACAAGGATATTAAAACCTTTTCAACTAATGTAAATTCTTTTATCTCTTCACCCAAGTTTTTCATGGGATTAAAAATATCATCTATACATAGGAAGTAATGAGCTATACTTTCATCATTGTGCATTTTGAGAGTTTCATATTGAATTCTGAGAGATTGTAGTTTTGCACGTTTTACCTGATTGTCTCCTTCATAGCTTAGAACGATCTTGTCCCATATTTCTTTGCTGGTTTTGAGATGCATAACCTTGACAAATTCTGATTGTGATAGACTCCCCA
>APFE030912659.1:0-59080 GCA_000404065.3 Pinus taeda | reverse complement strand
CCCCAACTTCTCAATATTTTTTGTAACATTTTGTTGAATCATGTTATTTCTTGTATCATATGTAGATGGTTGTCATTAAGAAATTCATAAAGAAGATATAAAGAATTAGAAGAGAGAAATTCCTCATCTAATTTATGAAATGAAAAAGTATCTACCTTCAACGTTTTTCAATGCACAAGAACAATATTTCATACATTGAGTTGAGGAGATTGAATTGTGTGGCCTTATACACACAAAACCAATATGTATGGTGGAGAAGCACTTAAAATCATTCAAGGATTTGGTTAGACAAAAAGCACATCCTGAAGGTTCTATGGTGGAGGGTTATATGGTATATCAATTTATGGTGTATATTAATTAGCAAGGAAAATTTTAAGGATGGAAAATTATCTTGAAGTCTAAAACCATTGGCGAATCTCACTAATCCCTAAATTGCAAACTATAAAATCTTTATTGATGTATTTGTAGAATTATTCAAAATTATAATGATTTTATGTATACTCTCTATATAATGTTGGTGATTTTTCAGTAAAATAATTTTATATTGTAAAATTTGGGCGAATCATTTTTATAAAAAATGGATATCGGTGAATCTTTCTTTTGCAAAAATCATGGAAAATTACCCTACTTGTGAATATTAGCCACTAAAATTTTCCATGTTAGTCAGTATATTCCTAAATTAGTAGAAAATGTGCATGAAAATCACATTTGGGATGTGAATGCGATCAAAAAGATTGAAGGGGAGAACCTATTAGGGAAAGGTAGAATAAGCAAAGTGAGAGGTAATTAAATATTTAATGTGGATATTGTTTGTAATACATATAAATTTTCCTTTTTTTATATCATACTTATTTATATTTTATTCTTTCATGAATTATTAATATTTACCATGCTAACTAATACTTATTGGTGACTATGATTTTGTAATAAAGTTGGTCGAGTGGGATGCACTACCTATGTACATTGCAAACAATATTGACCGGATTAAGGTAAAGATTGAAAGATGTTTACAACATGATGGTAGGTTATCATGGGAAGGGGTGTCAATATTGGTTATAGAAGTTCATCCTAAAGGAGATACCAATATGATGCAAAGAGAAATTGATTTAGTAAATTGTTTGAAAGATAAACCGGAAAGCATGTATTTTCACCATGCAATATTTTACTAACTTAACTTATACATTATTAATGTGAATGTAGGTCTTATTTTTTTAGATACTTTGAAATTTATATAAATATATCAATTAATTGACAATTCCTTTTTTTATGTGTTTGGAATATTCCAGTTGAAACACCATAGGGATATGTGGTACAATGGACGTAAATTCCCCATCAAAAAGTTTGATGAGAGGAGGAAAACTTTTGATTGTTGGAGAATTGTAGTTTTCCATGTCAATAATGTTTCCTTTATAAGTGACACACATCTACAATTCTCTGAAAATAGATTCTATGAGTATTTGGATGCCATAATAGAGTGTGACATTAATTCCTTCAAATTGGTTTTGTTCAAGATCAAATGCCACATGCAACGAATGAATGAACGTGATCATGATTAAAATATTTTTCAACATGACAAGAGATTTATCATGGTGAATACAAGGTCATTTGAGCTAGGACTATATCACCATGTTCTTCCAAGCTAATGTGAAAAACTATTTTAATTAGATGTTCTAGGTAGAGGGTGTTGGTCATATGTTGTTAGATATATTCCAAGAGGAAGGAAATATAGTATAATGTAGCAAAAGAAATCGATATGGAAGAAGAAGATGATGTAGAGGATAAGTTA
This sequence comes from Pinus taeda, assembly GCA_000404065.3. Lineage (NCBI taxonomy): Eukaryota > Viridiplantae > Streptophyta > Pinopsida > Pinales > Pinaceae > Pinus > Pinus taeda. The sequence goes on along the minus strand of APFE030912659.1, from coordinate 57,294 downwards.
CTTCATTTGTTAGATGAAGATGTTAAATAAGTTCAAGAAAATGTTAATCGATACAATATTCTAGATAAATATGATGTCTACATTGTACTATTAGATGAAGAATTTGAAGAAATCGAATGAAACATAGGGGATAATGTTCTTGATGATGATAATGGTGATGACATGGCGATATTGCGGGAGAGCTCTCATGGTGACTGTTAGGGTTTAGGTTGTGAGCTAGGGTTCCGCCTGGGCAGCGACTGTCACAGGCCTGGAGAACCACAGATCTAGACTGGCAGCACTGTTTCGAAAGGGGCGTTTGCTGTCGGACTGGATGGGCGCAGAGGGGTCCAGTGGGACCCCTACTTTCAAACAGGTCATCCTGCAGAAACGACCTCAGAACATGAAGGAAGGAGTTAGAATAGAGGGTCAGAATAGATCACTGTTGAACAGCAGAAACAAAAAGGAGAAGACACCAATGATGTCTGACAAGACTGTCTTCTCTGCAGAAGTCAGGATATCAGAGGAACAGGATAAGGGCAGCAATCAAGAGGATACCGAGGAGAAGTCTCAGCCCTCAGGAAAGAAGGAAGTGGAACCACAAACAGACAAAGAACAAAAAGACAGTAGTAAGAAGCAGCCGGAAAAGGAGGGGGAAACCAATGCAACCCCCAACAAGCATCAGGCCACCAGCAGTGCCTGTAAGCCAAAGAAAACTGATAGTTTACAGGTGACAATCTCTGACCCGGAAATCGAAACCTATAGGGAGCACATGGCTGAACATGCCATCATCTGCAGATTCATGGAAATCTGGCCTACGGAGAGGACTCTCTGCCAATGGATAAGGCAGATGTGGAAACCTAAAGGAGATGTGCAGTTACATCTAGGAGCAAGAGGTTTTTTCACTGTCGTATTCACTAGCATTGAAGACAAAGACAAGGTTTTCGAGGGAGGCCCGTATTTTCTAGCCTCAGCAGGTTTATACATGAGACCCTGGCAGCCGAACTTTGTCCCAGAAAAAGAATCTTTCACTCGCATCCCAGTATGGATAAGACTCTTTTCTCTCCCAATCGACTACTGGGGGTTGAATGCCTTGAAGAAAATAGGGGACAAGCTTGGAACTTTTGTCAAAGCTTCGGAAGCTACCCTGTAGAAAAGATACACGTCCTGTGCAAGAATCTGTGTCGAAATGGATGTATCCGGAGCTCTTCATAAAGGAGTATGGCTGGAGTACAGGGACGAGGAATACTTTCAAGCGTTAGATTATGAGCAAATACCCTTCAGGTGTCGGAAGTGTCATGAGCATGGACATCTGATGAGGGACTGTCCTCTGAACCAGAAGGAAGTAGAAGAAGACAAAACCCAGAACAACAAAGACAAAAACAACTTTACCAAACCAAAGTACAGGCAAAGGGCCTACAGAAGAAGGAATGTCAAAGGAGACACAAGGAAAAACCTCTTCAACAATCCTTTTGAATATCTGGACCTGGAGACTGACTCAGAGGAAAAAAAGAGCCCCACTGATAAAGAAACAGAGCAAGTAGGACAGGAATACCCCCAAGCGGAAGGTAAAGAAACCGGGAATCCTAGCGATGAAGTCGAAATGCAAGACAGAACAGAGGAGTCGGACTACGAAATAGAGATGTTAACCAGTGAAGCGGGGAGTGAAGATCAGGAGCTAGATGAAACACTAGCTATGGCAGGTTTAGACCTATCAGTTCTTGTGGACAAATGGAGAGCCAACGGGATTGAAACAGTGCCGGAGGAAGAGATAAGAACGGTCAAGGACCTCTTCATAGCACGGCAAAAAGACATCATGGAAAAACAGAAGCACAAACTAGGTGTCATTAAAGTAGGCAACCTTCAACATAGATCGGCTCTAGGAAAAATCTCTGGTTCAGTACACAAACACTGCAGAGGATGCAAATCAAATGGAGAACAATTGCAGGAGCTGGGGGAGATCTTGATCAATGCAGGTCAGATCAAGCAGTTAAGTGAGTACCCGTCCTTCCAAAAATCTAGTTAATCATGAAGATTGTATCCTGGAACACAAGAGGGATGAATAGTCAAAATAAACAAAGACTTCTAAAGAGACAGATGGAAAAAAATAATCCAAATATGTTGTTTTTACAAGAGACAAAGTGCAACAAAGATCTCATTGAAAAACTACGAATCAAATTAGGAAGGAAATTTGAAGTACTAGAGATAGAAAGCAAAGGGCGTGAAGGAGGTTTAGCAACCTTCTGGGACACCAGGAGATATCAGTTAGTTGCAGCTGAAGCAAGCAAGAATTACCTGGCCATGGAGATGCTTCTTACAGGTAACTCTTCCTCTTTCCTCTGTATCAATATCTACAGTCCTCAGAGGTTAGATGATAAACTTGTTTTCCTAGAATCCTTGAATAAACTTATGGAAAGACACCCAAAAGCAAACTTTATCTTGGGAGGGGATTTCAATATGATTACCTCCCTCATGGAGAAAAAAGGAGGGCTCCAGAAGCTAAATAGGGATGGGGAACAATTTAAAGATTTTATTGACAATGCAAGATTAGTAGATGTGTACCCCAAACAAGGTAAATTCACCTGGAACAACAGACGGGGTGGTGAAAATCTGATCTCCTCAAGACTGGACCGCTTTCTTGTCTCGGAGAACTTATTATTAGATGGAAAAAATGTGGAGTCAAGCATTCTTCCCAGTGGAGGATCGGACCATTGGCCGATCTCTCTCATTGTCGAGGTTCCTGGAACCCCCGGGAACAAACCCTTCCATTTCGAGAAGTTCTGGATCGAACACCCCAATTTCCTCACCATGGTGGAAAAATGGTGGGCTGAACCCTTAGCTGAAGAAGGGTCCAAAATGTTTAATTTGCAAAAACGACTAAAAAACATCAAATTGAAATTAAAAGACTGGAACAAAATAGTTTTTGGGAATATATTTCAGGAAAAAGCAACCATAGAGCAAAAATTGGAACAAATTCATAAGGCTGGGATGGCAGGCAGAAGAGATGAGGACTCATGTGCACAAGAGAAAGAACTCACTCAACAGTGGCACACCAGATGCAAGCAGGAAGAGACATTATGGAAACAGAAATCTCGAGTGCTGTGGCTAAAGGAAGGAGAGCAAAATACTAAATTTTTTCACAGGTCGGCAATAGATTACAGAAATGTCAACAAGATCCTAGAACTGAAGAACAGTGAAGGATAAATCCTCAGAAATCATAAGGATATCTCAGATCTACTTTCAAATCACTTCAGCAACATAGCGCAAGAACCGGAGGTCAATAGGGAGGCGGCCATTCAAGAAATAACCAATGCCATTCCCAACTTAATCACAGGGGAGCAGAATTGGTCCCTAAGGAAAAGGATCACTATGGAAGAGGTGGAGGAAGCAGTCAGGAGTATGCCTAATGACAAAGCGCTGGGACTAGATGGATTCACCATCAATTTCTACAAAGTCTGCTGGAAAATTGTTAAGAACGATATTTGGGAAATCGTGGAGGATTCAAGAAGATCTAAAACTATCCTTAAATCACTAAATTCAACTTTTATTACTCTAGTTCCCAAAGTAGAGGAGGCCAACACTCTGGAAAAGCTCCGACCAATAGCCCTCTGCAACGTTATATACAAGATCATATCTAAAGTTATCGCCAACAGGCTGAAGATGATCCTCCCGGGCATCATTTCGTAGGAACAGTCCGGCTATGTGGAAGGCAGGCAGATTTTGGACAACATTTTGTTAGCCCAGGAGATGATACATTCTCTCCACTCAAGGAAAGTAGCTGGAATGCTAATGCAGTTGGACCTATCCAAAGCGTATGATAAGGTAAGTTGGACTTACCTGGAAGCTATTTTAAACGCTTTTGGCTTCAGCCAGTCGTGGATCAAATGGGTATTAGAACTTATTAAATCCACGAGATATTCTATTCTAGTGAATGGTACTCCCTCCACGCCCTTTAGCCCTTCAAGAGGCATAAGACAAGGGGATCCTCTTTCCCCTTTTCTGTTTGTCATTCTTATGGAAGGCCTAAGCAGATTAATTGCCAAGCGAAAAGATGATGGCCAAATCAAAGGTTTACAGCCTATCAGGTCCTGCCCTGCCACCACTCATCAACAATTCGTGGATGATACCATGCTACATGGCACCCCCACAGTGAAAGAAGCCACCGCGTACAGAGATATTCTCCATCTCTTTAGCAGAGCCTCGGGTATGGAGATTAACTTCTCCAAATCTACCATCTTTTTTTTCAACACCCATCAAGCTGTTCAATCTCATCTTTCCAGACTGCTGGGGTTCAAAATTGGTTCCTTACCCTCCAGATATCTAGGTGCCCCCCTCACCCTCAAACCTTGGCAAAAGGCTCATTGGGAGAAAATCCTGGCCAATATGGAAAGGAGATGCAAACACTGGACTAACAGAGCTCTAAATTTTGTAGGCAGACTAGTGCTCACAAAAGCAATCCTCCAATCCATTCCCCAATACATGCTCTCGATCCTTCCCGCTCCTAAGGGCGTCCTAGATCAAATAATAAGTATTCAGTGCTCCTTCCTTTGGAGTGGAAACAGTGAGAGAAGAAATGGTCACTGGTGGCCTAGAAAAAACTCTGCAGACCAAAGAACAGGGGAGGCCTGAATCTGGTTGATCCCTCTATTGCCAACAGAGTCTACGAAGCCAAAATCTGGTGGAAGTGGATTTCAAACACTACCCTCCCTTGGGCCAATCATTGGAAGGAGAAATACAGGCCGACCGGGTGCAATCTGGATCTCATAAGAATGCAGGAATCCCCCAACGGATCCCCTATATGGAATCACGCTCAAGCTAACAGAAGCATTATACAGGATCACAGCTTCTGGGAAATTCGAAATGGGACACAAGCTCTCTTCTGGGAGGATGCCTGGCAACAGTCCCCGAAATTAGAATCCCCTACCCTCCAACCCTTAAAGCTAGCATACCAAACAGAGGGCCATAGTAGAGTCAACCACTACTGGAACTCTTCTAGTGAAGACCCGGAATGGAGAGAATGGAAAGTTTTCAACCCAGACCAGAATGAAATGCCTCAAGATGTTATCCATGACCTAAACCAACAAATTCATAAAAGAAAGATCAGAATAGCTGTTGAAAATGACAAGCTCAGGTGGGGACCGAAAGGTAACGGGGAATTCTCGCTTAAAGAAGCAAGAAGCATAATCGAACAAGAAGAACAGCCCGATACCGTTCCTTGGGCTGACAAAGTTTGGGATAACTTTCAATGGCCGAAAATAAGAACCTTTTTGTGGCTTCTTATGCAAAAGAGGACTCTAACATGGGAGAACCTACGGAGAAAAGGTTTTCAGGGACCTTTGAAATGCCACTTGTGCTTGCAGGAGGAGGAAACGATGAATCACCTTTTCAACTCCTGTGAATGGGCATCCCAATTATGGCTGTGGATGGAAGCAATAATGGAAGACACAGATCGGAACAGGGATTCCATTTAGGATTCGATAACCAATTGGAGGAAAAACTTCTCTAGTATGAACAGCGTGGATAGCATTTGGAAATGCACCCCAAGGTTCATTACTTGGACAATATGGAAAGAAAGGAATAGACGAGTCTTCACTGAAGAGAACCGCAGTATTGAATGCGCAAAAGAATCCATATTAATCAATATCAAATAGCTGGTTCAGGCAAAATGCAAAGTTGATCCAAATGATAAACCAACGGGAAAGGACTTACGCATCTTAAAGAAATTTCAACTGGAAGCCTTCAGCAGTTGGCCCTCAGGAGGAAACAGAGGCCTCACCTCCTCTCAACTTCACAGCTGGCAACTGCCACCTGAAGCTTGCCTCAAATTGAACTTTGATGGAGCTTCGAGGGGTAACCCAGGTATTGCAGGAATCGGAGGAGTCATACGTAACCACAGAGGAGACATAATCCACATTTTTTGCAGGTCGTTGGGGGAATGCACGAACAATGAAGCAGAATTCGCAGCGATGGAGCAAGGTCTAAAGATTCTCAGGTCCTTCAGACAGGGTAATTTCATAGTGGAGGGGGATTCTTCTTTGGCAATCTCTGCGGCTAAGTGCCTTCAAGCAGGTACTCAAACCAGTAAAGTCACCAAACATTGGAGACTGGCGAAGGCTACCGAGAATATAGCAGAATTGATAGCTGATCTGAGAGGCATTGTCTTCCAATCTATCAGAAGAAAGGCAAATGGCCTGGACGATTTCCTGGCAAACCACGGGGCTGACACACCGCACCTCATCATGAACAGTTGTTGGCAGGACGTAGAATGCCCTACCCTCAAAGTGAAATGCGCACAGCTGGCGGAAAAGGACAACATCCACGTCGACTCATCCTAGGGGGTGACGGCCCCAGCACTAGGCACCAGGATGAGAATAGCATCGGCATCAGCAATAATCATGACCACAGTGATGGAGTGACAGGACATCCAGGACAGGGAACGTCCTGGCGGCGGCATGCCAGCACAAGAATCGATCATCATGGTTCAACTTATCGAACCAACTGCAGCGGCATTGGCCAATCAGTTACCTCTGGCAGGAATTTGCATGGTAAGGCACCCAGAGCATTTATGTCAAACCATAAAGAAGTAGAGGGACTTGAAGCTCGGAACAGGATAAATCAGCAGGCTGATACACAGAGTACCCCCGCTACTTCCAATCACCGTTATGATCTTTCAACCGTACAGCATACATGGCATCAAGGCAATCAAGTCATGAGCAGCCACTTCCTCTATGATTCAGCCTGCAACGGCCTCATCTGTGTGAACCTAATTCCCATTTATGGCATCGGTACCCGAAGCTTAAGCGGGATAGCTACCATCCTTAGGCGATTTCATAAACGGAGACGCTATAAAGCAAGACATCACAACCCTGTTCATCCCACATCTGATCAAGCGAAGGGTGAGAACAATTCTGCCAAAGATAATCGGTGTAGTGGGAGAAGGCATAGCAGGAACATCATGGATGCGGGTGGCAGTCGTTGCGCTGCAGCGAATCAGGACCTCTATGAAGCAAAGAGAGGGTATGAGACCAGAGCCAGTGCCAAGCACAAGCGCAAGGTGGCGGATCTGGAGGACAAGGTGAAACAGGAAGAGAGAGGTCGCACGGAGGAGGAGGTTGCGGCAGAAGTGGATTGGCTGAAAGATCCAGGCACCCCATCTAAGAGGGCTACTCAGTTCGTGCGCACCAAAGCAGAAAGTTGGCGCACAAAGACGCTGATAGCCAAAGCGCTGGAAACCATGGAAAAGGAAAGGCCTAAAATTATCACTGAAGTGAACTTAACCGACGCTCAGATGGCCAAAATCCTGGACTTCAACAACACTCTGGACAGTCGCATCGCCAGGGTCCAGGATGCTATCCATGTCGTTGATCGTAAGCTTACTCTTCTAATTAAGCTGCTAAGAGACACCATCAACCAGGGCCCTACAGCCCCTCAGACTTCTAATGCTACGGAGCAGGGCGATAATTTACTGAATGCTATGCAAGCCAGGGTGAACACCCATGTTACACAAATGGGCCTGGACACCATTAGTCTGCTGGGCAAGCATCTCTAGTCTCTACCTCTGCTCTTTTTGTCTTCTTCTTTGGTCTTCGGATCCTTATGGCCTTTTCTGGGTTTATCAATGTCAATGTCTCGGTCTACTATGTATCGACCCTCGTAATGTCTGCGAATAAGGTCTGCCATTGCCGCCCTGCATGGTGTGCCTCAGGCATTTTAGTCTTGTTGGTTCGTTTGTCCCAGTCGTCCATCTGCTTCAGCAGAAATTTTGTACACTATTTTGTTATATAATATAACTATCTGATTTACACAAAAAAAAGATAATGGTGATGACACCATTGGAAATGAAACCATTGATGATGATGTTGATATGGCCAATCCTTTGATCGAAATCAATTATGAAGTAGATGATACAGATGTTGACTTGGACAAAGAATAAGATTAATTATATCAAAATGTTGAAATTAGTAATTAGTTGTTATGGTTCACTCTTACTATGCTTCTTTCAAATACTTTTGAGTAGATAAATTGGGTATTTAGGAATTGAGATTAATGTGGGGGGATTGGGGTGGTATATGGGCTTCCACCTTTAGATGGTTGGCCTTTCTCAATAGAGAATATATTATCCTTCAAACCAAGATAAGTTCACTGAGGTATGTATTTTTCCCCGTCGTGGGCTAGGCACCCAATTTGTTCAAAATCCATCATTAAAGCACCTTAATTTTCTACTGAGAGGTCATAGTTTCAATTCTCTCAATTCTCTATTGGTTAGATAAATTCTAAATTCACTTAACATTTAGAAATCAATCAAAATTATGCTTTAATTAATTCACCCATCATAGATTGCGGGTTTGTGAATAGGGACAACATTGAATTTTTCTTTCATTTTGTTGTTGTATCCACTAAAATTTGATATGGTTATAGTAGATGCATGTGTTGATAGTATGGGAGGGTTCTCATGCTGAAATATGATTCACACAAATAATTTGATCAAATTATAACAAAAATGTTGACGAGATGAAATTATTCATTATTTTTTACTATCCTTATCATCATATGTATTTACTAGCCCCATCGAGGGTTAAATGCTCAATTGGTCAAGTACTTATCATCAAAGAACCTTAATTATATTTTGATAGGTCATGGGTTCAATTATCTTGATGCTCTTAGGGCTACATAAATGTTAAATTCACTTAACATTTGGTAATTAGTGGAAATTATGCTTTAATTAATTAAACCTGCACAAAGGAGGTTGTGAATGGGGCCAAGTTTGAAAAAAATTTAGTTGGTGCTTCTATGCACTAAAATTTGACATGGTTATAGTGGAGGTAGGCATTGATGGTATCAAATTTTTTGAGACTCAAATATGACTCACAAAAAGAATTCAACAAAATTATAACATAAATGTCGAGGAGAAGAAATTATTTATTTTTTTATATTGTCGTTACCATGGTATGTATTTACTAGCCTCATCGAGGGTTAGGTGCTCAATTGGTTGATTATCCATCATCAAATCACCTTAATTTTTTATCCAGAGGTAATGGGTTCAATTCTCTCAATTCTCTCGGGGTCATATAAATGTTTAATTCACTTAAAATTTAGCAGTAAGCCTAAATTGTTCTTTAATTAATTGACCCCTAATATAGGGGCTTGTGAATGTGGCCAACGTTGAAATTTTTTTAGTTTGTTCTTGTATGCACTAAAATTTGACATGGTTATAGTAGATGCATGCATTGCTAGTATGGGAGAGCTCCAAGACTAAAATATTTCTCACATAAAGAATACAAAAAAATTATAACATAAATGTAGAGGAGATGAAATTATTTATTATTTTTCATTGTCCTTATCATGGTATGTATTTACTAACCCCTTCAAGAGTTATAAGCTCAATTAGTTGACTACCCATCATCAAAGAACCTTAGTTTTCTATTGAGAGGTCAGAAGTTCAATTCTATCAGTTCTTTTAGGATCAGGTAAATGTTCCATTCACTTAAAATTTAACAAGCAATGGAAAATATCCTTTAATTAATTGACACCGCATAGAGAGGGTTGTGAATGGGTACAAGATTGAAATGTTTTTAGTTTGTGCCTATACGCACTGAAACTTGACATGGTTATATTAGATGCATGAATTAACAGTTGAGAGTGTTCTCATACTCAAAAATAATTAAAAAATAAGTATAACATAAACATCAAGGGTATTAAATTATTTATTATTTTCCTTATCATGCTATATATTTACTAGCCCCATCAAGTGTTAGGTGCTTAATTAGTTGAGTACCCATCGTCAAAAACACCTTAATTTTATATTGAGAGGTCAAGGGTTAAACTACCTTGCCTTTCTCTACGTCATGTAAATGTTCAATTCACTTAACATTTAGTAGTCAATTGCAATAATGCTTTAATTAATTAACCCCATTGTTACAGGTCTATTTGGGCACATTAGTCCCGACATTCAGATCAGTACAATTAGGGCTCATCAAACCCTAATTCAGTTGTTACATGACCTACACAAGTCATCAAATTCAATGCTTCCATCTATAAAATTTTCCTAGCTTGAAACCTTAATGAAATGCTTCCTCTGGACACCAGAAAAGCCTTGGTCAACTGTAACTGTGTTGCAGAGAAGGTAGGCCCATTCAGGCCTACACTGCAGTGCACTTACGCCCTCTTTGACCTGCACTAGGTGAGAATGAGCGAAATTCACATTGGATTTTGGGAATATTCTCTGATTCTATAGCATTCTAGGAGGATGCCCAGCTCTTATCTCATCTTAGGAGGTTGAATTTGGGTAGGCGATGGATCAATTAACCTCCTATCCTATCATCCCTTGCTCCATGGAAACTAACCCCAATTTTTGAAAACCATTCAATACCCTCATTTATGACAAAACCACCTCCATTTCCCTATAAATTGACCACTCATCATAGCAATCAAGGGATTAGAATTTGAAGATTGTAGAGAAATATTGTTGGTTTGAGATTTGAGTTCATGTCAAGCAATGTTATGCTACTAGATTGGTGTGATTTTGGTGTGACAAGGGTTGGACTGAAGCTGGATGAGTGATGCAAGATCGAACCGCATTGGGTGAAACTCTTCCTTCTACATTAATAAAGTTGTTTATTCCTTTTCTCATATTCTTGTTCATATCTATGATGATTATGTATTTCAATGTTGTCGATTCCATTGGTTTATAGTATATAGATCATGTATGCTTTGATCGTTGTCATTTCTGCTTTTGTTGACATAGGTACCAATTGAGCGGATTCAGTTCAAGTGGGAGTGACAGGAAAAATTCAAATGAGGTCAAGGAAGCGAAATATTACAAGTAAGTTCCCTCATATCATCTATCTACTATAGGAAAAGGTTAAACTACCTTCTTTCTATTGTTCTAAGTGTAGCTACCCACTTAGGGAAAATGTGTTTATTCATAGATATGAATTCCATATAACACCCATAGAGAGGGGGTTGTGAAGGGGGCCAATGTTGAAATTTTTTAGTTCACTTATATGCACTAAAATTTGTGATGGTTATAGTAGATACATCCATTGACAGTATGGGAGGGTTCCAAGAATCAAATATGAATAACACAAAGAATTCAACAAAATTATGACATAAATTTCAAGAACATGAAATTATTTATTAATTTTTACTATCCCTATCAAGGTTTATATTTACTAGCCCCATCAACGGATAGGCACTCAATTGGTCGAGTAGTCATTGTTAAGGAAACTTAATTTTCTATTTAGAGTTCATCAGTTCAAGTAAATTTTCAATTCACTTAACATTTAGCAATCAATCAAAATTATTCTTTAATTAATTTACCCCACATGGATCTGAGGGTTGTGAATGGGGCCAACATTGATTTTTTTCAATTTGTTCTTGTATCCTATGAAATTTACATGGTTATAGTAAATGCATGTGTTGATGGTATGGGAGGTTTCCAAGAGTCAAATATGACTCACACAACAAATTAGATACAATTGTAACTTAAATGTTGAGGAGATGAAATTATTTATTATTTTTATTATCCTTATCGTTGTATGTATTTACTATCCCTATCGAGGGTTGGTAATTTAATTGGTCAATTGGCCATCATAAAAAAACCTTAATTTTCTATAGAGATGTCATAGATTTAGTTATTTTTATGCTAGTAGGTTTAGGTAATTGTTCAATTCACTTAACATTTAGAAATCAGTGGAAATCATGTTTTAATTAATTTACTCAACATAAAGGGGGTTGTGAATGGGGCCAATATCGAAACTTTTTGAATTTGTTCTTCTATGCACTGAAATTTGACATGGTTATAATATATGCATGTGTTTACAGTATGGGAGGGTTTCAAGACTCAAATATGACTCACACAAATAATTCATAGAAGCAGCAATCCTAGCAGCTACTAGAAGAAACAACATAATAATCATCATCACATGGTTGCCTCGAATCTTAAATTTCTCCACTCTAATCATAATGAAACACCAACAAAATATGGATATGGAATTAAATACTAGTGTCTATGATGATATTTAACAATTGGTTTCGATTAATAATTCAAATAAAATTAAACATTTATAAACCCTATTAACAAAATTAACTATCATTTATATGTCCTCTATATTTAATATCCTCTATATGTACCTTTCCTTTCCCTTTCTGAGTTTTTTATGTAAATATATTTTTCATATAGAAGAATTATTTTTCAAAAAAATAAAAGGAATATATAACCTTTAATATTCAACAAAAAATTTAAATTGTAATTTACACTATTGGTTATTACATATGTTATAGGATGATTAACATTGGTAAGGTTTTAGGCTATGTAAATTAGACAAATTAACTTGTTGGCATGAAGGGACCCATCTCATCGTGATTGATGACCAGTACTCCTACATTCAATTAAAGAAACAACATAAGGCAAGCATAAGATGTAATGTTAAGACAAAAATTGCTAATGCTTGAACTTCAATTTATCACCCCAACTAAGACTCAATCCTATATGTTAAATACTTGAGAGGGAAAAGTGGTTATTTGGCTGAGAGGGGAAAAAGTTAAACTAATTTCTTTCTTTTGTTCTAAGTGTAGCTACCCACTTAGGGAAAATGTGTTTATCCGTAGATACAAACTCCATATAACAAATTAGCGACCATACTGGGGAACGACTGTCATTCCTGGTATTTTATCCTCATCATATTACATCTTAGTATACTTTACTTGACTTCATTTATTTCTTTACAGTCATTTTGAATCTTTCTTGGTCGAAATTTGCACTAGAATGCCTATTCTAGGAATGTGTTGGTACCATTGCACCCTTGGTCAAGGGGCAGTGTAGTGCAGTGCACCCTTAGCTTAGAGACAGTGCTTTCAAGTGCACTGTCTCCCACTCAGGTCTACACTAGTCCCTCTCAAGCTTAAAAACTCATCTTTTGCTTGATTTTTACAAAGTTGCTTCTGATGTTGTCTGCTGAAAGATCAAAGTTTTTTATGCATCTGAAAGCATTTTTCATTTATTCTCCTAGCCCTACTTTGGCCTTGATTGTTTAATGTTTCTTAAGTGATTTCTTTATCATTATCAATTCATTGTCAAATTTAGTTTACATCGATTAGTCTTTCCTAAAAAAGAAGTGTCATAAAGTGTTCATTTCTTTGAAAAAGAAATTGTCGTAAAGTTTTAGTTTCTTGTGAAAAGCATTGATTGATCATTTGTGAAGCTAGTTACTTTTTGTTCATTTAAACACTAAAGGGACTAAAAAGAAAAACTTGCATTATGCATATTGTAGTTTGTGAATGCTTGATAGGAATAGCTAGGGAAATTGCATTAGGTGTGCTCTTTTCTCTTTGTAAAAGATCTAATTTGTCTATCTGTTACTATCTCCAGTTTTCATTGTTAATTGAATGAAACAATGTTTCTCATCTTAGTTGCATTATAGGAGTCTTAGAAACATGACGTGGTGAACATGAAAGGAGAATTTTTAAACAAGATCAACTAAAATTTATCTTAATTAGCCTAATGGGGCATTGTAACTTAATGAATAACATTTAGAGGTCAAGGATAGAGATGTGTTCCAACATCATTAAACATAGCAGTTGTCGCTAATTGTCTATGATACATTCCAAGTGTGATACCTCATTCCATGTATGTAAGTATATTGTAGCTCATCCATGTACTTTTGGGTATATAGGGCAGTGTTATAGTACGAAAACTATAAAGGAATGCTCTCACTGTGCAGTTTCACATTACACAGTGCTAACATCGATTGGTCCTCCATGTACTTTTGGGTATATTTGGGAAGACTACACTAGGTTTCTATCCATCCATAGGTAACCGAGTCAGTCAACTTGTATACCTTGATACACCGAAAACAACATTCGGGGATTTTCTAGAACGTATGATAAGTCCTTGGTTTACAAAGGCAATATATTACAATTCACAGTTACTTGGTAATCCTTTTTCCTAGATTATCCCTCTTTTGTTTTGTTATGTTATTTTGATTAAAATAAAATTAATTGACCACAGATAACATCCTCTGCATCACTCCTTAGTTGATCTTAAGTTGAGAAATATGGCAGCAACTCCGAATTCCACCGATCAAGGAATTCCTTTTAATGGGTATCCTAGTCCTTTTCCTCCTTTTGGAATTATTGGTTCTCCTTATATGGCTACATTGTCCCTTCTGAGACTTACCATCAACCTGCCAGTATAGTTGTTCTCAACCTCCTTGGCCCTGCAACTGAATATTCCTACAACTGGACAAAATCAATCTCCAGTTCATCCTAAAGTTGACCCTTTACCTTCTTCATCGGCTTTTTCTTCCTCCCCTTCTTCCTCTTCGCCTAGTGAAAGTACTGACACTAGTAACCAGGTGGATAAGAAGAAGAAGAAAACTCAGTGGGGGGGCAACCAAGAAACCATTGCTTCGAATGCAACTTCTAATGAGAAACCATCTAATAAGCCTCACAAACTTCGATATCCTTGCAAAATTTGTGCGGGAGAGCATATTCTTCGAAATTGTTTTGGTATTCCTTAAATCATAAAAGAATGGTCTTCTCGTTTGTATCATCATGTGTCATCAATTTTTCGAAATCATGCTGGAGACACACCATCAACTAGTGGTAGGAAAGTTCATGGAAAGAAGTGTAAAGTTAAGTTTCCCTATAGGTTATCTGAAGGGAATCGCCCCATTCACCTTTGTCCCTATCTAGATGAAGTCCAAAAAGTGTTGGATAACCATCCTACTTTTCCATGGTGACTTCCATCTAGTTACAGGAAACTCTCCCTTAATCCTTCACTAGTTGATAAAGTGACTGACCCAAATAAATCGTCAGTCAAACCCACTCTCTCTGAATGTAAATCCCATGAATATATACTTGACTAACCACAGGTCGAGGAAACAGTTGACCCGATTTCACCTTCAGTTAATTGTACCTTTCCCGTAGAGAGTGAGTATGATACCACTCAGGTTCTTTTCATTTCTTCAAACACCAATGAGCTTGGAGACAACCCTCCTGTTCCATCAAGATAAGAGGAAAATCCTACCATATATATATATATTCATATAATTAATTGAATGCGGTATGGTTGAATGGTAAAATTTCTCTTTGCCAAGAAGAAGGCGGGTTCGATCCCCGCTACCCGCCCTTCACATAGAATATGAAAAAGAATAGTTCATGTATTGATCGTTTCTTTTCCTCACTTATAATTCAATTTATAATTGAATTATAAGTGAGAGAGCAATCCTTTCCGGACCAAAATACTTCATATGTTCTGGTCTGGCGGAGACAGGATTTGAACCCGTGACCTCAAGGTTATGAGCCTTGTGAGCTACCATTGGACCAGAGATATGACAAGATTTCTTGGAAGTATTTGGGTTATTTCATAAGCGCTAGGATAACTATGGAACAAAGTCAGATTCATTTGGTCAATCAGATTCAAAAAGTTTACCGATCCCAAGGGGTACGAATTGGTGATAAGCATATAGAGATTATTGTACGCCAAATGACATCGAAAGTCTTAATTTCAGAAGATGGAACGGCTAATGTTTTTTCACCGGGGGAACTCATTATTCTCATAACTCAAGGGGGTAATTCTCCCGTTCTTATGATACGCCCTCCAAGTAGTCTGGTCACTTCCTTTTATTGGAATCAACTCGCAAGATGTCATCTTCATTCTTATGTTCCTTTCCATATCATAGTACAGGTTTATAATATGATTGTGTCTGGCACTATTATAGATGAAGGTGCATCTGTGAGTATCATTTCCTCCACTGCTTGGAAGATGCTCGATTTGCGACCACTTGTGCCTGTTACCCAAAATCTATTGGCTTTTAACAAAGGAACCAGTCAACCATTAGGGATATTTCCACAGTTGCCTATTACTTTGGGATGAAAAATTGTTTATCTCAAAGCGATGGTAGTCCCACGTCCTTTAGATTACAATTTACTTCTTGGGTGTGACTATGTTTATGACATGGGAGCTATTGTTTCAACACTCTTTCGAGTGATGTTTTTCTCACATGAAGGCAAAATTGTCACTGTTGACCAGCTTTCATTTCCCATTCCAAATATGGCTTCCAGTCAACCATCTTCCCTAAATGGTCCTTTTGTCCCAATGGTATCTTCCCTACCACGAGTCAATTATGTGGCAACCCATTCCATGCCTACATCAACTGATGATCAATTCCATAATGTTGAGCATTATGTACTAGGGGCATCAGAGCCATATCTCTCTAATGAATTCCTTGCTACATATCCCTTCTAGAGCATTGTTCTCCGATCTAATGAGAACCTCTTGGAAGTCATGACCTCTTATGGGTCGTGATCAAGGAATCATGATGATAGTTCTTTTACTATGTCAACCTCATTAAAAAATGAAATAGGTCTATGAGCATAGTTCCTTGTCTTATGGCAAGATCATTAAAAATGAAACAAGGAATATGACGATAGTTCTTTTACTATGTCAACCTCATTAAAAAATGAAACAGGTCCATGAGCATAGTTCCTTGTCTTGTGTCAATCTCATTAAAAAATGAAACAAGGAAAATGAGCATAGTTTCTTATATTGTGTCAAACTTGTTAAAAAATGAGCATAGTTCCTTGTCTTGTGTCAAGCTTGTTAAAAAATGAGCATAGTTCCTTGTCTTGTGTCAAGATTTTTAAAAAATGAGCATAGTTCCTTGTCTTGTGTCAAGCTTGTTAAAAAATGAGCATAGTTCCTTGTCTTGTGTCAAGATTTTTAAAAAATGAGCATAGTTCCTTGTCTTGTGTCAAGCTCCAAAGTTCCAATTCAAGTCTTTTATTAGATCTCGTGAAATACCAGTCGAGTCTTTCACTTGATCTCGTAAATGAACCTTCATTCCATCTACTTGATAGCCACAAGTTGTCTACCTAAGTGAATGTAATGAAGCTTGGGGGCAATGCACCTAGAATCGAGTCATCATGTTGGGGGCATGTAAACCAATCTCAAGCATAGTTTTTCATTCCAAGCTTATGTAAATGTGAAACTTAATCCAGGCATAGTTTTTCGTTTCAAGCTTGTGTAAACATGAAACCGAATCCAAGCATAGTTTCCTATGATTAAAGCTTGTGTAAAAATGAACCCATCTCCATTTTAACCCTCATGATTGCCATTCTATCAACCTCTTCCATCAGATGAGCCTTGGTTTTTCTCCTTCCATCATCGCTATCTCCTTGGCCAATCATACGATTTCACTTGGTTGTTTTACCCTTTTTGAGGAACAATTGCAATGAGTGGTCTTATTAGTGAGCCTCTTCACATAGATCAACATGTTTTTATAAGTTCCAACATCACCAAAACTAGTTTCTATCCTTGACACCACTCGTTCCTCTAAGTGGATTCCTCTTTGAGCTCTTTTCTAACTCTCGAAATATGAAACGATTGGTAATCACTTTCCCTTTTCATCTCGTAAACGGATTGGAAATGACATCTACTCAATATAATTTTAACCCTTGTAGAGTTTGAAGATTGTCCTACAACAACATCCTTTTTTCCTAAAGATCCTCTCTTTTTCATATATATTTACCACTTTTATAAAGCCATATCTACTAGGTTTTTATGAAGGTATGCATTATTATGTGTTCTTTTTCATATTAAATTGTATACCCTATTTTTTTAATTAAAGTGACAATTGGATACCAAATCAGTCTGTTTCCAGAGCGAGTGTAGGATTCCATAGTTGTCTTGATTGTTCGCGAGGTTCCTGAGTTCTAGGTCAGCAGCGAAAAGTGAGGATGGATAGAGGTTGACTCCCTCATGGATATATTCCTATCCACTTGAAACTATTTGCTAAAATAAGAACAGAAGATCACAGTCAAACTCCAATTCAACCACCAGATTAACACATTACAAAACCCGAGATCATTTGAAACCTTATCATTTTTCTTTCGGAATAGCAAACCGACGATTTACTGATATAAGTTTAGATAGGTTAAGAGATATTAGGCTTAAAATCTTCATACAACTATGCCAAGGGACCTACTATAAAGCTAATGCCCGCATTGTTATTTGGGTGCGCACCGAATGATATGTTTATGAATAGTTTGTGAATTTCATGTGAATGGAAATGATTTTTTTTGTGTGCAAGCATTGTGTTGATTTGAAGCTTCGAACTACTATGTGCAGGGCCCCTACAAACAATGGCAGGTTTTAATCAAATACAATCTCATTTCCTTTAATTCTTCAATTTCTCTGTTTTGTGTGACAATGCTCAATAATGATCTCACTAGTGAATTGTTATCTACATAAGAACTTTAATTTCCTTTATACTTAGCTTAGACTATTATCTAGTTTTCTTTATACGTAGTATTGCAAAATTCTGTCCTTTGCTTATTATCTAGCATCATTGAAGTGTGTTCAATTTGTAATATAAATTTTTCTTGGATTACTTTGTTTGAGAAATAATTGAACAAGAGAGAAGACCTCTCCTAAAACAATTGAGTTCAATTGTTTTCCTTCTTAGCTGATAGAATATGTTTCTTTTTGCACTTAGAGAATTAGGAGTTGCAGCATTAAGATGAAAAATCCCAACAACCTAACATAAGTAAAATCACTCTCACATCATCTACAAACTATTTGGATAGAGATTAATTCCTAGGAAACTTAATCAACTTCCCTAAGAATTACCACACTAATACAATTGACAACCACCACCCCCATATTGAGTTTAGATCTTAACAAATGCATAACGACCTAATGAATAACTTATAAGCACATATTGTGCATCTATACTTCATCAGTCTACACACCCTCGTTGACAATTTATGATTGCCAATTCAAGGACATGGAATTGACCAAACATTTTGGCGTCATTGTCGGGGAAGTACAATTAGAAGTAAAAAACAAAAAGCAAAAGCATCATTAATTTAAAACATGACATGCTTAGGGATAGAGACTCTAAGGGTAGATTTGTAGGGTGAGGAAGAAGTTTAATTCCCACAAATCCACTCACTCCACCATGATTTCGAGATTCCACACCACCTACTCAAACCCAAATTCCATTTAGAGGTCGACAAAGACTTCCTGAAGTCTCAAGATCAAAAATTCAATCCATAACTTCAGCTACTTCTTCTACTAAAGCTATAATTGAAGAAAATCCTACATCTCCAACCACAGAAGTAATCTTTATGTCCCCCACTGGTGAACAAATTATGGGAGAAGAATTAGAAATTCCTAGTGAAGAAGAGGAATTGGAAACTTATTATGAAAAACCACTGATAGAGGAACCAGAAAGATTATAAGAACATTATCTTAGCTCCAACGAATCTATCATGGTTGAAGAAGGGGAAGGAGAAGTACACAATGTCCATGGTGAAGAAGATAGGATTGGAGGTAGAGGAAGAGGAAGAGATAGAGGTAGAGGAGGGGGTAGAGGTAGAGGAAGTCAAGATCCTTCAGGATTCCCTATTCTTGATGAAGGTACAACCCTCATAATGAAAAATATATCACCCTCGATTCTTCCTAATTCCCATGGGAAAAGAAGACATTTCTCTTCGAATTTGAAGTATTATGCAGATCATATGACTATCTGCATGATGCTCAAAATTTGAAATTGTTCCCTGCCACATTAAAAGACTTAGCATTAAAATGGTTCATGATTCTAGGACTCCATTCTATCACAACATGGGCACAAATGAAAAAGGCTTTATTAGGCAAGCATAGAGATTATTGTATGCCTAGTAACCTTAAAGATGAAGTCTTCAAAATGACACAAAAGGAAGATGAGAATCTCGAAGACTTGGTAGAAAGGTTTGTTTATAATTTTAAAAGAGAAAAAATGGATAATTTGGATGAAGAAACCTTAAAAGTTGTTTTATTCAGAGTCGTTAAAAATGAATGCATCAATCTCCTTAACCTACTAAGAAAAGGAGATATTTCCCAGCTACCATTTGTAGATGTTTGTGATTTATGTGTACATATCTCCAGGGGAAAAGCAAGAGTTGGAAAGAGTCTTAGAGATCCTCTCTTATAAAGAATAAACAAGTATGCATCTAGGATAGTTAGTAGGGTAGAAATAGGAGATCTGCTTGACGTCTTTAAAACATATATTTTAGGGAGCCTAAGAGAACAAATAGACACCCTTAAAATACAAAACAAGCAAAATTCTGAAAATGCTGCGTTATCTATCTTTTGTCCCAAATGTCAAAAGAAGCATGCTTTGAGAGAGTGTCCCTTAGACTCAAAAGCCATCGAAACCTGTGTCATATTTGCATATAATCATGATACAAAGGAATGTCCATCCTTACCAGGTCTTAAGGTTGTATTCAATGGGGAAGGAATCTCAGAACCAGTATACCCTCTCTACTTTATAGCCAAAAGACAATGGAAAAACCCCCAACCAAATCAATCACAAGGATTTAGACCACAACAGTTTTTCGAGTCTTCACAAAGCAATTGGAATTCAGTCTTGAAACCTTGGCCTCTACCACAATCAAAACCTCGGAATCAAGGATGGAAAAATCCTTATGGAGCCTTTGTTCAATATCAACAATACTCACCATCCTACCTTCCACCACAATTCTTAACCCCTTGCAATCAAATTCATCAAGTTAATCAATTAGAGAATCAAAACCCACAACTTTCCCTACCATTTCCACAAAAATCAAATAAACTACTTGCTCAACCACTTCTGAATCCTAATAATAAGATACCACAACAACTAGTATACAACATGGAGGGTCAGAATCCTCAAACTTATGTGATAACCCCACTAGACCTAAACAATGTCTAATTAAGGTCTGGAAGATTATTACCAAAAAACCCTCTTGTTGTCATTCAAAAAACAAAATATGATCTTCAAAAACATAAGAATCAATCAGAAGAAGGGGAGACTTCTCTCCCTAAAAAATAAGCTAAAAAATTGGAAGAAATTCCAATAGATGCTCCTATCATAGAACATCCTTCAATATTAGTTAAACCACCTTTCCCAGAATGGTTGAAAATCGATGAAGGAGTAGAGAAAAAAATTATCTTGCTTGATTACAATATGATGGATGAATTGAGAAATGTTTGCATTAAGATTCCTTTATTACATGCCATAAAGGAAATACCATTTTTTGCAAAAATAATTAAGGAGTTAAGTACACGACGATCAGGGAAAAGAAGAAAATATATACAAAGACATTATGATGGGTAAGACAACATTTCAAAAATATTTAGACCCAGGAAGCCCAATTGAAAAAATTCACATCAATGGAACTGAAATGCCTAACACACTAATTGACCTAGGAGCAACGATAAACATAATGAGCAAACAAGTTATGCACACACTTAGGCTTCATAACCTTCAATACACACCAACCTTATTGCAATTAGCAAATAGATCTGTTATTAAACTAGATGGTGTCTTAGAGGATGTTTGTGTATCTTGACGTTCCTGGGAATATCCTGTTGATTTAATGGTCTTAACACCTAAGAACAATCTAGGAGGACATCCATTAATTCTAGGAAGGCCTTGGTTGTCTACAACAGATGCTTTTATTTCCTGTAGGTTAGGCGATATGTTTATCTCAGATGGAAATTCTACAAATAAATTTACATTATACCCCCTACAAAAACAACAATAGATATAGAAACTGAAGAATGGATAGAAGATGAAGAAGATATACAACCTATTTTTGTCACTGAACAAGTAAAGAGGAAGACAAACCTCTAAATTTACTAGAAAATAATGAATATTCCTCACATTATGAGCATAATTAAAATGAATATCTCTCCTCTAAACATGTATCATTGTTGTCCATGGAAAATTTTGGGAATTCCTCGATAGAAATCTTTCCAAGAAAAACCTTAAATTTCAATGAAAACTTGGAAGATATGCAAAATAAACAATTGATAGAAATTTTGCAGAAACATTCTTCTACTTTTGCATGGGAATACACTGACATCAGAGCAATTAATCCTAAAACTTGCATACATATAATCTACATTGAACAAAATGCAAGACCAGTTAGACAACCTCATGGAAGAATGAACCCAAATATAAAAGAAATTGTTCAAGAACAATTGCAGAAATTATAAAGTGTAAATTACATCTATCCAATATCTAACAGTCAATGGGTTTCACCCCTAGTAATCATCCCTAAAAATAATGTAAAATGGAGAGTATTCATCGATTACAGGGAGTTGAATAAAGAGACATTAAAAGACCACTTTTTGTTACCTTTCATAGACCAGGTTTTAGATAGTTTAGCAGGAAAAAAATATTTTTCCTTCTTGGGTGCATTCAGTGGATACAACTAGATTCAGGTGACCCCTGAATATCACGATAAAACTACATTCACTTGTCCATGGGGAACTTATGCTTCCAGAATACTTCCCTCTAGGTTATATAATGCTCCAAAAACATTCCAAAGGGTAATCCTTGGCATTTTCTCTTACCTTATCCATGGTTGTGTGGAAGTGTACATGGATGATTTCACAATCTATGGGGATTCCTTCAATGAAGCACTAGAAAACCTCGAGAAATTCTTAATAATATGTTAAGAAACAAACCTCTCATTAAGCCATGAAAATTTTTTCATGATGTTTAACGAGGGAATTGTTTTAGGTCACCATATTTCTGGAGATGGAATTAAGGTAGATTCATCTAAGGTGGAAGTCATTTCCAAGTTATCAGTGCCAAGTTGTCAAAAGGATGTTAGAAGTTTTCTCGGTTTTATCGGATACTATAGAAGATTTATATAAAACTTCACAAAAATTGCATCCCCACTCTTTAAATTACTCACCAAAGACTGTCAATTCAGTTGGGATTCTGAATGTCAAGTTGCCTTTGAAACATTGAAAAAGGGAATTTCTGAAATACCCATCTTAAAAGGACATAAATGGAAATTTGCTTTCCATATCTCAACAAATGCTTCAGATTCATCCTTAGGAGTTGTTTTAGGACAAAAATATCTCACTCCTTATGCTATTTATTATACTAGTAAAAATTTAACCCCTACAGAGTTAAATTATATTGTAACCAAGAAGGACTTCTTAGTTATAATTCATGCCATTAATAAATTCAAACATTATATAATTGGCTATGAAACTTTTGTCCACGCAAACCATTCTACCATTGGATACCTATTGAATAAACTAGTCACTAATGGAAGAATAACTAGATGGCTCCTACTTTTACAAGAATCCAACATAACTATTCTAGATAGGCCAGGAAAACAGAACAAAATTGTCGATTTTATATCTAGAATACTCAATGAAAACAATGATCTACTGGTAGAAGATAAATTTCTTGATGAATATCTTTTTGTAGTATCTACTAAATCACCTTTGTATGCAGATATTGCTAACTATTTGGCCACAGGAAAAATTCCATTCCATTTATCTCCTAGAGAAGAAAGAAGAATAGTCCACAATAGCACATCCTACTCATGGATAAATGAGGAATTATGTAAGACAGGACCAGACCTCATCATTAGAAAATGTGTTCGAGAGGATGAAATACCAGAGATACTAAAAGCTTGTCATGGTGAGCCATGTGGGGGACTTTTTTCTGACAAGAGAACTGCTTACAAAATCTTACTTTTAGGATATTATTGGCCTTCCATTTTCAGGGACCCCAAGGTATGTGTTAAGAGATGTGACATTTGTCAGAGAATGGGCAAACCTACTCTTTCAAATGAGATGCCACTGCAACCATGGGTACTTATCGAACCATTTGAAAAATGGGCACTAGATTTTGTTGGACCAATCAGCCCACCTTCAAAGCAAAAGAGGTATATCCTGGTATGTACTGATTATGTCACTAAATGGGTAGAAGCTAATGAACTTCCTTTTGCTACTGAAAATATTGTAGTTTCATTCCTTTTTTAGAATAATTTTACTCGTTTTGGTGTTCCAAGAGAAATTGTAACGGATCAAGGGACACAGTTCATATCCAGACTTGTGCAGAAGCTTGTGGACCAATACAAGATAAAACATTGGAAGTCAACTCCATACCATCCATAAGTCAATCGATAAGTTGAGTCCACAAATAAGGTGATTGAGTCTATCCTCACAAAGACTATACATCTACACAGGAAAGACTGGGTGGAAAAGCTTCCAGAAGCCTTATGGACCTGTAGGACTACATGGAGGAATACTACAAGATATACTCCCTGTGAACTTGTCTATGGGAAGCAAGTATTACTTCCAATAGAGTTCCAGATCCATACCTTTAAGACAGCAGTCCTTTGTTAGAAGCCCAGAAGCAAAGGATGACACAATTAAATGAGGTCAATGAATTGAGACAGCAGGCCTTCCAGAGGACTAGCTTAGTGCAACAAAAAAGCTCAAGATGGCATGATAAGTACATTAAAGTAAGGAAGATTGACCCAGGACATTGAGCATTTCTCTTTGATTCAAAATTCAAAAATTTTCAATGGAAATTCCAAACCCATTGCCTTGGACCTTATGAGGTTGAGAATGTCTTTGACAATGGTGCAGTTAAAATTAGGACTATTGACGAAGAAATAACTCCTCTATTAGTAAATGGACATCGACTCAAGATTTACCAAAAACCATTAACAAGAAAGGAATTTGTTAACATATTTTAGGATAACTCAGAACTAAATATGTTCAAGAAGAATTCTTCTTCTTTTCCACCATGGAAAATTTTAGAGGTGAATTTTTGCAATTGGGTGAAATTAAGGGGTTTTATATTTTTATTGGACGAATATTTTGTATCACAATACATTGTTAGAAATCGCCTCAAATTTATTTTATAAAAAAATTAGGTATGGAGGTTAGCCCACCTTAGTTTAAGGGAGAGAGTAAAAAAAAGTAAATTTAGCCCTTGAAATTAGGAGTTACAACCTTCCATTCGCCCTAATTTTCAAGAAAAGGTATTTATGATAGTTATTTCACCCTCCACATTTAGTGTAAAAAAGGTTTTCTTTCTTTCATTTTCCTGTATTTCATGGTATTGGGGTTAATTTCGAGAAAATGGACTTATTTTTTGGAAAAAATGGTCACAAAAGAATAATTCATTTTATTTAAAAATTCAAGTCTCTTATTTTCATGTTCATTTAAAGATTGAATAATGTTCTTTCCATATTCCAAGTTTGGATCTGTTTAGTCATAATCATATAAAGAATAATAGAAAACATTTTTTTATATTTACTCCATAAGTCACTTTATATTTATGTGTAAATAAATAAAAATAAAAATAAAGTGGAGTATGGTAAATAAATAAAATCTGTTTTTATACTTACTCCAAAGGTATGGTAAATAAATAATATAAATAAACTAGCAATATGGTAAATAAATAAAACCTCTTTTTATAATTACTCCATAACCCTCTTTCTATTTAAAAAGGCTCAAAAAAGAGGTTTTATTTAAGTGAATCCTATGGTCCAAATACCAAATTTATAAAAGAGGTATGGTA
The DNA here is from genome assembly GCA_000404065.3 of Pinus taeda. Lineage (NCBI taxonomy): Eukaryota > Viridiplantae > Streptophyta > Pinopsida > Pinales > Pinaceae > Pinus > Pinus taeda. The sequence goes on along the minus strand of APFE030912659.1, from coordinate 31,945 downwards.
AATAAATAAAACATTTTTTTATATTTACTCGAGAAGTCACATTATATTTAAGAACATTAAACAATGTGTTATATTTAGGTGAAGCCTATGGGCCAAGTTATTATTAATACCATGCCAAAAAACATCATTAACCCATTATTAACCCTAATATTAGTATTAATAAAAAAAAAATGGCACATGGTATTGACCCATGGTATTCACGTGGATGTAGGCTATTTAAAGGGGGGAATTAAACCAGCATAGATCCAACTTTACTCTCGATCTACTTAGGTCCGGGAGGGATCAAATGTCGTGATACGCAAAATAGCATAGAGTGAAAAAATATTTGATCCTCAGGCTTGTTAGATCAAAGTAAAGATGGATCTTGTAATTTAATGTCACTTAAACATTTTAATTTGGTTAAAATAAAAAAATAAAATAAAAATCAATTATATTTTTATTAATTTTATAAATTACTAATAGTAGTTTTTAAGCTCCGAGTTTATGATAACCCATGGTATGAGCTATCGTAATATCAAGGTATTCATGTGAGCATAGACTATTTAAAGGGGAAATTCTATCAGCTTAGATCCATCTTAATTTCGGGTATAGATTTCATCCTTCTAAGAGTGGTAGAAGTGGAGTTAACATGGACATAGGTTGGTTTGTATGATAATGAAGATATTAAATAAACTTAGGAAATTATATTATATAAAACATCTTAAGGTGAATGGTTAAAGCTACATTTAGTCACTTCGCAAAATGTAGTAAAAAAATACCAATATCTTCATAAATTGGTTTATTTAACAAAAAAATTTCAAAACAGTGAAATCTTATCACTCTTTTAGCATCACCCTCACAAAAGAGAGATAGTCAGTACCCAGATTTCCAACCATTTTTCAAACGTTATCAATATGATATCTTCATGGAAAAGCTTGCCTAGATTTCCCACCATTTTTCAAACGTTCTCAATATGATATCTTCATGAAAAAGTTAAGGTATTGATGTAGGATTAGTTGTTTGAAAAATATGTTGGTTTGTACAACCTGCCATCTTCTCTGTTATTCTTAATTTGTCGTAATGATCTGTAGGGTTGGGCGAGTGCTTGAAAAATATGCTGGTTTGGAAAACCTTTCATCTTCTCTGTTTTTCTTAATTTGTCGTAATGATCTGTAGGGGTTGGGCTAGTGCACCATATTGTCCTAAAAGGTGAAGATTGTACATAAAAAATGAAATTAATCCACATGTTACAACGTTGTTAAAAAATGCAAGACGTATGAAGGTAGTGAATTATGCTAATAAGCAATTTAGATTGGGAGAGACGTAATAATTTTATTTTTAATTCAGATTTCAATTAAATAATGTAAATATAGTATATTAATTATGCTGGAAGGCTCTACATGGTCACATCTTCCATTGGTACCCTCAGAGCTTTGGGATACCTACTACTTTCTTATATTATATAGTTGAGGCTCGCTACTTGTTGGCGTGTTGGGGTAAACAAAATGCATTTTTTGTTATCTCCCAGTTGGAGTCTATGGAATAAGAAAGAAATTTGATAGCTTGACAAAAGTGGTACAAAATATGTTTTTTTTTTTAATCTCGTAGTTGGACTCTATGGAATAAGAAAAAAATTTGATAGCTTGACAAAAGTGGTAGAGAAAAGATTAATCTCTCGTACCTTGATAGAATTGGTGGTCAAGATCAACACCTACAAGAACTTTGTTGTGAAATATTATCAAAATGAATAGAAGGATATGAAAGAGTGCACAGTGAGAACCTTGACAAACATGGCCAGTGAAACTTGCAACATTGTTCGTAGGAAGAGAAAATTATGTTTCTTTTTTCCAAAAAATTATTTTAGTATATTACAATTTAATGAATATGTTTTCCTATTATCATATATGGTTTCATACTTTAACAAAACATTCACCAAGAACTTCACTTTTTATTATTCAATGAAAGATTTCCTAAGAGCTTACAAGATTTTAGAATTCAACGATAGATTCGCCATGGCATTACAAGATAAAATATTCTAGTGAGAGATTCATAAAAAAAATTATGTATACATATTATATTATTGATAAAATCGCCTCCATTTTTCCTATGTTCATGGGGTTCGGCCCATATATTATACATAATAAATTTAGGTGTTCTTAAATTCCCTATTTTCCATCTTAGAAATTTTCATCAGTTTTTTCTTCAAATATATTATTATATATTATATTATGATATATATTATATATATATATATATATATATTATAATATATAATATATATTAATTGAAAATATATATTAAAAACAATATGTTCATAAACATGAAAAACCAACTTGTTGGCACTTCAAATTTTCTTTTCAAAACAAAAGAAAACAATAAAGTTCATCTACTAAAGCTTTCTTTCTCTTAAGCTACAGAAAAAGCAACTTTTCACAGCTTGGACAACTTTCCGTTGCTTAGTCAACTTTCCGCAGCATGGACAAGTTTTCGTAACTAAACAAGTTTCTGCAGCCTAGAAATTTTGAAGTCTACAAGAATGCTTGGTGATCTGAATTAAAGGACATTTGACAACAAGGCACTTGGAGGAGATTAAACGACAATAAATGAGGTTAGCAATAAAAAAATTAAAGGTACGTGCTACTTTAATTTAACAATAGGGAATGATATATAGCATGTAGGAGTAAGAAGATATAGTACTAAAGTGCAATCATTATAACCTAAGGGTAATGGCTGCCGAACAAGATGTCATATGCCACCACTCTAAAATTCATGTCATGACCTTGTGCCAAATTTTCCAAATTAATTACCAAATCATAGATTTGAATGCACCTAACGGCCAAATTCATTCCCATAATCCTCTTGATAACCCATCCGTTCATCCTTATTCCTACACTTCTCTGTTATTTCACAGTAACTCCATCTTTATGAGAGCTAGCAAACCCTATGAATCCCATTTTCCTGTTAGGGTAGCCAATATTTGAGGCAAAGCATCCTTCAGCATCGGGGTAATTGTTCAAACTAAGCCAACAGGGAAGAAATTCCTGGACGGGTACCCACAAACTAGGGAGTTGTTGCAAAGAAGACAACGACTTCAGTTCATTGAGAAATTTAACGGATTCCATAAGGAGGTAACCAAGGCATTTGCACGCTCAGCCGATGGGATGGAGGCCAAAATTGGGGACATAAAGCTCACAATAATGGAGTCTATGATTGTTAAGGCCACCAAGTTTCCAAGAAATGGAGAAAAATAGTTTAAAAACAGAGGGATTGAAAACAAGGACTGGAAGGTTTTCCTCAAAATCTATACATGGATACAATAGTCTACAAAAAGGGTATTCCAAGCTCTACTCTTAAAATCAAATGGAGAAACTTATTACTTGTGCTTCATAAGTTTATCACTTGTGAGGGTAGGTTTGGGAAAATGTATTTTTATCATGTTAGAATGACGATGCACTTTCTTGAGGATCATCGGATGAACCTCTCCTATTTCCTCTTGAATAGACTTAGGAAAATGACTACAAATGTTCAGAAGAAAATTCAATGCATAGAAAACACCATGTATCATCATGATCTGGTAAAAAATTGGTCAAATTTCATCTCCAAAGTATAGGGGATGACTGGGAGAGTTTCCTAATAAGGAACCATTTTGAGGAAAAATCCCCAGAAAAACTAATTAGCAGCAGGGCTCTCAGAGGGAGAAAGATAACCATAGAAATGATAAAGGAACAGGCACCTCGAACGCCGATATAGGTAAGAGAAGAAGAGTTTCCTATAGTAAAAATTTTGTAGAGAATGAAGAGGGGAGCCCTAGAAGAAAGAAAGCTAGCCTAGGTAAATAACAATTATCACAAATTAAAAACTCTCCTCTAACAGAAAAATTGGAGAATAAGAGGAGGAAGTGTAGAAAACACAAACCCCATGGTTGAGAAGAAGCACAAGGTTGAGCATGATTCCACAAACAACCTCAAAGACTACAGAATACATTAACCTTGAGGAAAATGAGCCACATGAAAAGGAACCAACTGAGCAAGATTCAACAGAGAACACTCGAACAGAGATTGAGCCAATAGAGTATGAGCCAATTGAAAGCCCTAGGAATTCTCCAAAAGGATCACCAAGATCATCACCATAGCCTTACAGCTCACCTCTAAGAAGCCCAATACATAGTCCAGGTATTGACCCCGACACATCAGGAAATATATGACTATATAGAGTCACTGGAAAGGAAGGCAACAACAAAAAAGGAAATAATATAGAGTCCTAGAGAAGGAAGAAACTAGGTGAATGAACAACCGGCCTCAAACATATCGAAGCAAGATATCTTTGAACTAGAAACACTAAATCGATACCTTAAAAATGAAAATCAATCCCTAAAGGCACAGAGTGAGATATAGATTGCCAAGAGTCACAATATGATCCTACATCTAAGATTGTGGTATAGAAAAAATAAGAAGATTAAGAAAGATAACAAAGTTATGCAGAGAGAGATAATCAGTTTAAAGTATAAAATTCTAATGAGGAAGCCTACAATGCCAATCCCTACCAAAAAGAAGAAAGAAGTGAAACAAGGAGATGAGAAATAAGAAGAACAAGCAAAAGACAAGGAAGAAGTGCATGAGGACATACAACATCTCCAGTATGGGGGAATGTATAGTTTGAAGATTGTCCTACCATGACATCCTTTTTCCCTGAAGATCCTCTCTTTTTCATATATATTTAACACTTAAATAAAGCCATATCTACCAAGTTTTGATGAAGGTATGCATTAGTACGTTTTCTTGTTCATATTCAACTGTATACCCTATTGTTTTAATTAAAGTTGCAATTGGCTACTAAATTAGACTGTTTCCGCAGTTAGTCTAAGATTTCGTAGTTGTATTCATTGTTCACAAGGTTCCAGAGTTCCAGGTTAACAATGAAAAGTGCGGATGGATAGAGGATGACTCCCTCATGGATACCTTCCTATCCACTTGAAATGTTTGTTAAAATAAGCACAGGAGATCGCAGTCAAACTCCAAGTCAACCATTGGATTAACACAGAACAGAACCCGAGATCAGTTGAAACCTTATTGTTTTTCTTTCGGAATAGCAAAACAATGGTTTAGTGATATAAGTTTATATAGGTTAAGAGATTTTATGCTTAAAATCTTCATACAGTTATTCCAAGAGACCTACCATAAATATAATGGCCACATTGTTATTTGGGTGCACATCAAATGATATGCTTATGAACAGTTTGTGAATTTCGTGCGAATGGATTTGGTTTTTCTTGTGTGCAAGTGTTGTGTTGATTTGAAGCTCTGAATTGCTATGTGGAGAGCCCCTACAAACAGTGGCAGGTTTTAATCAAATACAATACGATTTCCTTTAATTCTTCAATTGCTCTGTTTTGTGTGATAATGGTGCATAATGATCTCGCCAGTGAATTGATATTTGCATAAGAACTTTAATTTGATTTATACCTAGATTAGATTGTTATCTAATTTGCTTTATACCTGGTACTGCATAGTTCTTTCCTTTGCTTATTATCTAGCATAATTGAATTGTATTCAATTCACAATATAGATGTTGCTTGGATTACCTTGTTTGAGCAGAAATTGAACAAGCGAGAAGACCTCTCCTAAAACAATTGAGTCCAACAGTATTCCTTCATAGCTGATGGAATAGGTTTCTTTTTTCACTTAGAGAATTAGGAGCTGCATCATAGACATTTAAGATCAAAATTCCCAACAACCTAACATAGGTAAAATCACTCTCACATCATCTACAAACTAATTGGATAGAGATTAATTCTTATGAAACTTAATCAACATCCCTAAGAATTACAATGCTAATACAATTGAAAACCACTGCCCCCATCTTGATTTTAGATATTAACAAATACATAACAACCTAATGAATAACTTCTAAGAACATATTGTGCACCTGTACCTCATCAGTCTACACACCTTGGTTAACAATTTATGATTGACAATTCAAGGACATTGAATTGACCAAACAACCCTTTTCTAGACTAAGATAGATTACTCATGAAAAAGGAATACATTGATCAAACATGGTCAATAGGTTCTCACTTGTATTATTTTACTCTTTTTCAGACTTGAGAGACAAATTTATGAAAAAGAACTTCTAGAGTTTTCTTTTTGTCCCTTTTCAAATTATCTAAACATGAAAAGGACCAAGTTCTCAGTATCATTAAACTCATTAAAACATCAATAGCGACAAACTTGTCCATCATGACAAGACCGAGTTTCACCTTCGTTGGGCTCGTTAAAACATCACATAGCGATGGATTCACCCGAAGTATGGAATTATACTACAAGAATATGTTATCCTCCTCAAGCTTGTTAAAAAATAAAGAGGTACTGGTTGGCAATGACTAGGAAAAATGGGAAAAGGGATAAATCACTTTACGGTAGCAAGTCACCATTGAACATGACACTTTCACTTCATCTTTGTGGTTATTTGGGTTGTACTATTTGCTTAATGGTTATCATACCTATGTTCTATCACACCATCCATCATTTTGGTTTTGGGTCAATGTTTCCAATTCATTCAGTGTCACCAACATGTTCAAGAGAAGTCACTCAGTAGACTTTTTCCTTTGCAATACTCATAAACCTTCATTTCCATGACCACCATTCCTGAAGCTTATGTCATCAATCAAATTTCGTCTTTAAAATCATTACACTCATTTTGTGTCATTGATGGGGGATACATCAAGGCCCTCCTGCTATGGGTCGCTTCTTGTCGAAAACATCACATTATCCAGGAAGTTGACTTAGAAACACCCTTCCAGTACCTTGAGGCTTGCATACATCAATGGTAAGTTTCTCACTCTGGGCAATAGGTTGACATCACTGGCCTTCGATGGAAAGAATTTGTATGGTGTTCGACATCAAAACATCTATTCACACCATGCAAAATGTATTGTAGTACCTTGAGAATCATTATCATTATCAGTGATTTCTCTCACGTCTGTTAACAACTTACATCATCGGCTGGTAATCAAACAGTGCCTTCCCATGTTCGACTTCAGATCACCTTTTCACATGGTTAGTCTCATACTTTGAGTGAATGATTGGATGAGACAGAAGACCCTGGATCTAGTTTCATCCATCCGGGTTGCAATTTCAGGCAAGTATTAAATCATCTGTACGATGGAATTACATAAATGGCCATCCTATCATGGGTCTATATTTGTAGACGACTATATGATTTATGTACATATAATGAAAAGTTTATATGTTGAGTATGGGTATGCCTTCCCTAGGAAATTCATGAAAAATTCAAAAATATCATGATGTTATGTATTGTAATCGATGCATGTCGTTGTCCACTTCAGATCCTCCTCAACACATCATAAAGCATATCACTCGACATTATCATTTTCGATTTCATGTTTTAGTGGGAAACTGTTACATCTCTATTTGGGCACATCACTCCTGACATTCAAATTAGTACAATTAGGGCTCCTCAAACCCTAATTCAATTGTTACATGTCCTAGACAAGTCATCAAATTGAATGCTTCCATCCATAAAAGTTTCCTAGCTTGAAACCCTATTGAAATGCCTCCTTGGCACACCAGCACAACCTTTGTCAGGGGAAACTACGCTTAGAGCATGCAGGCCCATTCAGGCCTACAATGCAATGCACTTAGGCCATTTTTGACCTGCACTGGGAGAGAATGAGAAAAATTCAAATTGGATTCTGGTAATATTCTCTTATTCCATAGCATTCTAGAAGGATTCCCAGCTCTTATCTCATCCTATGAGGTCGACTTTGGATATGCTATTGATCTATTAACCTCTTATCCTCTCATCCCTTCCTCCATGGAAACTAAATCCAATTTTGGAAAACCATTCAATACCCTCATTTATGACAAAACCACCTCCATTTCCCTATAAATTGATCACTCAACATAGTGATCAAGGGGTTAGAATTTGAAGATTATAGAGAAATGTTGTTGGTTTGAGATTTTAGTTCATGTCAAGCAATCTTATGTTGCTAGATTTATGTGCCTTTGGTTTGATGAGGGTTGGACTGAAGATGGATGAGTGACACGGGATCGAACCACATTGAGTGAAACTCCTCCTTTTAAATAAATACAATTGCTTATTCCTTTTCTCATATTCTTGTTCATATCTACGATGATTATATGTTTCAATGTTGTCAATTCCATTGGTTTATAGTAGATAGATCATGTATGCTTTGATTGTTGTTGTTTCTATTTCTGTTGACACACGTACCAGTTGAGCGGATTTAGTTCAAGTGGGAGTGATGGGAGCAATTCAAAGGAGGTTAAGGAAGTGAAAGATTAAAAGTAAGATCCTTCATCTCATCTATCTACTATAGGAAAATGTTAAACTACTTTCTTTCTATTGTTCTAAGTGTAGCTACCCACTTAGGGAAAATGTGTTTATCTATAGATACAAATTCCATATAACACTTGTAGATAGGGGGTTGTGAAGGGGGACAACATTGAAAATTTTTAGTTCACTTATATGCACTAAACTTTGAGATGGTTATAATAGATGCATGTGTTGATAGTATGGGAGGGTTCCAAGAATGAAATATGAATCACACAAAGAATTCAACAAAATTATGACATAAATTTCAAGGACATGAAATTATTTATTAATTTTTACCATCCCTATCATGGTTTATATTTACTAGCCCCATCAAGGGTTAGGCACTCAATTGGTCAAGTAGTCATTGTTAACACACCTTAATTTTATATTGAGAGGTCATCGGTTCAGGTAAATTTTCAAATCACTTATCATTTAGCAATCAGTCAAAATTATGCTTTAATTAACTGACCCGACATAGATCTGAGGGTTGTGAATGGGGCCAATGTTGATCTTTTTCAAAAAAAAATTGTATGCTAAGAAATTTACATGGTTATAGTACATGCATGTGTTGATGTTATGGGAGGTTTCCAAGAGTCAGATATGACTCACATAACAAATTAGACAAAATTGTAACTTCAATGTTGAGGAGATGAAATTATTTATAATTTTTTATTGTCCTTATCATTGTATGTATTTACTATCCCTAATTAGGTTTGGTAATTTAATTGGTCGATTACCCATCATTAAAAACCTTAATTTTCTATAGAGATGTCATAGATTCAATTATTTTGATCCTAGTGGGGTCAAGTAAATGTTCAATTCACTTAAGATTTAGAGATCAGTGGGAATTGTGTTTTACTTAATTGACCCAACATAAAGGGGGTTGTGAATGGAGCCAATATCGTAACTTTTTGAATTTGTGCTTGTATTCACTAAAATTTGACATGGTTATAATTTATGCATGTGTTTATAGTATGGGAGCGTTTCAAGGCTTAAATATGACTCACACAAATAATTCAACAAAATTATAACATACATGTTGAGGAGTTGAAATTATGTGGGTAGCCAAATGTGATCATAGAACCAGCAATCCTAGTAGCTACTAGAAGAAACAACATAATAATCATCATCACATGGTTGCCTCAAATACTAAATTTCTCCAATCTAATCATAATGAAACACCAACACAATCTAGAATTAAATACTAGTTTCTATGACGATATTTAACAACAAGATTTCTGTTAGACCTCTTATCCCAATCATCGTTCATGGAATCCCTCAATTAACAATTGGTTTCCATTAATAATTCAAATCAAATTAAACACATCTAAACCATATTAATAAAATTAACTATTATTTATATGTTCTCTATATTTAATATCCTCTATATGTACCCTTCCTTTCCCTTTCTGAGTTTTTATGTAAATATATTTTTCATAGAAAGGAAGTATTTTCAAAAAAATAAAAGGAATAAATAACCATTAATATTCAACAAAAAATTTCAATTTTTTATTTATATTATTGGTTATTTAATATGTTATAGGATACTTAACATTGGTAAGGTTTTATGATATGGATATTAGACGAGATTAACATGTTGTCATGAGGGGACCCATCTCATCATGATCGATGACCAGTACTCCTACATTCAATTAAAAAAAGAAAATAAGGCAAGCACAAGATACAATGTGAAGACAAAAATGTTCTTTCCAATTTTTGAACTTCAATTTATCACCCCAACTAAGACTCCATCACATAAGTTAAATATTTGAGAGGGAGAAGTGGTTATTTCGCTGAGAGGGGAAGAAAAGCAACACCTACATTTCACAAAGTATCATAGAGTTTGAATTGGATAGAAACATACCCATTGTTTCATAATAAAATCCTAGCTAAAGTTAATTGAATATTGGTTTTTTATTTAGGTTTCTATGATATTTCATGTCTTAATGTATATTTTTTTCTTTTCTATTGAATATTATACTATGTTAACATGAATTTGTAGTTTACTTAGTTATTGTAGGTATTTAATGGTTTTTGTAAAGACAGTTATTAATGTTGAATAGTTAATCAACTCGTAACATAATGATATTTATAGCATGGAGGTTTTGTTCATTTTACAATATTTAATAGTTGTCATCTATCTCAATATCTCTTTATCCTCCATTGTTGGGTCATGTTAAATATGGGAAAGCAATATTTCCCGTTCAAAATCTAATATTATTAAAATAAACTAGGAGTCTCTTAATTTGTGTTCATAGATGTTTTGTGGTTTCTCTCACTCCCATAGTCGATCTTGAATTGTTGTGTAAGTGTTTCATGCTCTCTAGAGAGAGTATCTCCTTGATTGGACGCATCTGCTTTCTAACTAGTGTCTACTCCTTGCCCACAGGTCATACATTATATTAATAAAATGGAAAAACTATATAATATATAATGGCTTAAATGTTTAATATACGAAAAAAATATAATAAAAAATATATAGATATATATATGTGTGTGTGTGTGTGTGTGTATAACACCCATCATGATATCTCATTCATCCCCCTATTTTTTATAAGTGTTCTCTAATGGCACGCCAAAAACCTTGATCAACAAACACAAATCTTACCTACTTCACCTTCGTTTCATTCCATTGTAAATTTGACACAGATGTTCTCTACACACCATAGGTGTTCTCATTGGTGATCTACTAGGCCTCCCATACTAATTTCATCCACCTCCACCTCACGCCATAAAATCCTCAACATAGGAAGCTATCTATCAAGTGGGGGAATATTTGGATTCCACAAGCACCAGGGGAATACCAGGTGAGCACCAAGACACGAGATGGAGGTAAGAATTCCTAATTTCTCAGGGTTATATTCATATTTTGGGGAAAAGGGTATGTATATACCTAGTTTGTCACCAAAATATCAAAAACTTTGATATTTTATTCAAAAGATCATTTGTAATATATTAACATTCATTCCAATCCATTGGGAATCCTCCTGGAACATATTGGTTTATATGTTGATTATTTTTATTAGCATACATCTTTTGTGAGTTTTCCTACTAATCGTAAGAGTAAAAATGGTTTCTTATAATTTTTTCTCAATAGGGATCGAAATTTTTTTGAACCAAAGGTAAATTTTAATCACTAACAGTAATTTTAATGTTTGGAGACATGAATTATGTGTGGGTTTGTGATATTTGGGGCACGAGTAGGAACTGTAGAAAGGGCTACTATAGGAAGGTTGATTTTCTCCACCCAGAGATTCTATAATGAACTCAATCAAGTTCTTGATCCTATATTGAACTCCTCTAGAACTCTTCTTGATCCATAGATTTGAATGATAAACCCTATTACCTTCATCTTCTATCCTGGGGAACTGAACTAGAAGGAAGGACTACCCTAATGAAGGAGGGAAATAAAGAAGGAGATGTGGGTGTGTGATATATATCTTAACTAGGTGGATAAAAAGGAAAACTTATCTAATTAGATAGAGTCAATGATAATGTTTAGCCCCTGCAACATTTTACCCTGTAATTGAGTATTTAGATAGATGTTAATCCAAATAATTAGATACTTAATTAGGTATTAATTAAATGGGAATGATTTGAAACCAATTGGTATGCAATTTAGACATTAATGGAGTGGATTTGTCCTAAAGTGTATATTTTTAAGGTTTTTCAATTTGATACAAACTTGAATATGTGTATGATAAAAGGTTACCAGTTTCATAACAAGGTGGAATATGTAGTAGAAAGTAGAAATATTATAGTGTTATGGGAAATTTGAAATTTGAGATGAGCCATTAAGTGGTATAAAAGTAGAAATATTATAGCGTTTAGAGAAACTTTTAAAATTGATATGACTCATGAAGTGGTAGTGAGGCCATTGTAAATGGATTGGATAATTTATTTTTCTTTTCCAATTGAGAGACGATACATTAAGTGGTGAGGGTGTGATGATTGGATTATTATTTTTACAAAGAATAGAATTAGCAAGCGGGTTGGTTTTATATTTGTTTGACACACTAAATGTTAATTTATCACCTATTAATTAATTAAGAAGGATGAAAACCCCTATACTCTTAGGTGATTGCAAACCCTTTCCATCCACCACTTTAATTTTTCACCTATTCATTCATTCATAAGGATAAAAACCCCTCTACTCTTTGGTTATTGCAAGCCCTTTCTAGCCACCACTTTAATTTTTCCCCTATTCATTCGTTGAAAATTATGAAAACCCCTATACTCTTAGGTGATTGTCAGCCTTTTCCGTCCACTACTTTTATCTACCCAAAAACATAATATTTTCCCTTTTATAAATCCTTATCCACTAAGAGTCATATTGAATCTCCTTATAAATCTCAATCATCTCTAGATGTTTTCACATTTAACATCAAAATATCTAATCCCTACCTAGTAAATCAAAAACTTAGCATCAATATTCACGGAAACACTAATGTCTTATAACGACTATAAACTATTTATATTTTTTACTACAAGTGTTAATGCCAAATTATAGATCTGATTGTAGTGTGAGCCTCCTTACCTTTTCAATTTTAGTACACAGCAACTACAACTTTTGGAATAAATTGGAAAATAAAATAAAATTTCTAGATAAAAAAATGAATAATAACATTACTTATCTTTACACTTCTTACTAAACTATTTTTACTTCTCATTAATGACAACACCACCTCTCATAAAAACATTTCCCATGTAATTTATCCAATGGGCCTTGATCAATGCCACTTGACAATATTACATGATATTGATGGCTTTACCCATTCTCTTTTATCAATGCCACTTGCCAATACTACAACATATTGATGGCTTCAGCCATTCCTATCCTCAATATTTAAATTTGGTTCTTGTTTTCAACCAAGATTGCTGAACCCATTCATATGTCCAAAGTTTATATTAGGTCTTCTTCTTTTCTTTAACCATGAGGACTTCTCTCGAACACATGGCCCATTACCACACACTTCATGTATACTACTGCTTGTGGCATAATTAAAATCCCAAGTATGAATCCCATCAATTGTATAAGATGAATAATATACTTGGCCCATTACATCACCTAAAACCCTATAGATCCCATCATACTTGAATTATATAAATATTATTAAATGTTAATTAGTAAAAGAACATCAATTAATTTATATCTTCATGTGGAAAATATGAAGTACCACTAATTAATTTTTGTTTGAGTGGTAAGTATAAAGTACCATTATCAAGCTCCATGGATAATTAAAAATATATATGAAGTTAACAAGTGAATAATTACGATTTGTTTTACAAAAAAATCAAAACCATTGGAACCTACCCCCTTGGAATATCCTAATTTTCCCACTGATTTTTTTGGGTTTTGTTGAGTTTTTATTTTAGGTGTTTCATCAGACATTTTGCACGCTGATGATTATAGGTGTGTTTTTGTATTTTGTTTTAATAAAATAAAAATAGAGGCATAGATACACCATGAAAGTACTCTGATCCGCATAATATGACTTATAATAACTTAAATATGTACATTTGAATAAGAAGCAAGATACATCATCATAAAAGCGAAATAAAATACACATATATCAACAAATAAGCTCAGATAGTTTAGCTCTAGAATAACACCTAGAATGATGTCTGGAACTCAGCCACAACGATTTATAGTAGATTTATAGACATAAATCTATTTTATCCCTCTAGACGTACCTAAAAACAAGGGAATGCAATTTTTTTGTAGTTCGAATGGTATCTAATAATGAACTCGAACTCTATCATAAATAAACTCAACTCCTCACAAAACTATTTCCCCCCTTTCTTATTAGCTCTCAGTCCCATGCACATAGATACAACAGATTGTTGAATGCAACTAGCACACTAATCTTCATCCCATGAAGAACCTAAGAATGGTTACAAATATTAGACACATGAAGAAGAGGCTCACTATCCTCTTTAGCTTATGCAACTCAACCCCAATAAAGGTTAGACTCAACCTAAAATATGTTGTTCAACCTCATCCAGAAATGTAAGAATGAACTCATCCCCATATTTCTATAGAACTTGACCAGAAAAAGCAGAAGAAAGTCATCCCTATTTCTATAGCGAACTTGACCCCTTGAACAACAAAGGAAATGGTTATGGCCTCTAATATAACTCAAATTTGGTCCTCATCCTCCACATATAGATTATTCTACAAAAATATTGAGGAATGTCTAATATTAGGATACAAAACCAATTGATAACACTCAGAACTTAGTTAATTTTCTAATATCTTCTTCTCCATTGAAGCACAATGGTGAAATATGAGTGATTTCGCTCCCAAACTAGCTAGAATTTTCTAATATCTTCTTCTCCATTGAAGCACAATGGTGAAATATGAGTGATTCCTCTTCCAAACTAGCTAGGGTGTGCATTATGTTTTCCACTCTTGCCCACGTTGAAAAAATAAATTTGTGTGGATACAACTAATCAAAAGGTCTTCCTTTCACCGCTACATCCAATTCTTATAGCTTTTATTATTCTAATACACCCTCCTCCATTTGATCAATAAATATTCTCATCTAGTATCATCAAATTTAGGGGGGGGTGGCATAACTTAGCTACAATCTAGTTTTCCAATGTTTACACATGTTCTAATCAACATCCCATGTCCTCTTGTCTACCATTTGTTTATTATGCGTTTAAAATAATTATCAAAATAACATATGCTCCAATTTAATTCTCCATCTACAATGAAATTAAAAATAATGTTTCTTTGATGTATGAATGAAAGGAATCTTCTTTACCTTGAATATCCAATGAAATCATATTGTCCCAAGGGGAAAGCATACAACCTCCAAAAAGGAAACTCTAGGTCCAAAAAATATTGGTTTGGAATATATTACCTATTTTTCCATGGAATTTGATGTCTATTTTCGTCAAGTGGTGTGCTAGAGAAGTTCTCTCTCTCTCTCTCTCTCTCTCTCTCACACACACACACACACACACATAAACCTTTGAAGGTATCCCATTGGATGATCCTTTCATTTCACTGATGGTTCCTAGTGTAAACATGTCAATGCTAATTATGACTCTTTTCTCTCACAACACACACACACACACACACACACACACACACACACATGTGGGTGCATGTGTGTACATGTGCATGTCTTCACCATAGAAAAAAATGCATATACTAAAAGGTAAAAATAAATGCATTACATTTATGAATTTGTGCCTCTGCACAACAAAATACTTCAATTCACAAAAAAGTAACTGCCACATTGGAATATAACAACAATATCATCAAAAAGCACCAATTGCGTCCATATAAATCGTAGCTATTTTATTTCATGTGCATGATGCCATTACAACCAACACTCCACAATAAAAGAAACAATAAACAAGAATACCACAAAACAATAGACCATGAACACCATCATACTATGCCACCAACAAAATCAATGGATGACAAGAAAGAGGAAGATCAAAGAAGGTAGAAGGGTGGATGTTCTAAGATAAAACCCTCCTTTTCCTCCTTAAATTTCATCATTATAGACTCCAATAAACACTAAATTTAGTTAAGAATCAACCTTGGAGTTATGTTCATGAAAAATATGATAACAATAGGCTACGCTAAAGTTTATTTTCATAGTTGATATCTAATTCATCACTTCTTGAAGACCTAAATTCTACATGATGCTTTTTCCATTAAGCCAGTCCACTGAAAATTTTTAGTTCCCATAGACCTAGATACTATGTACATTACTATTAATGGCTAATCCAAGAAGGCTACTAGGGTTGATATCTTGGCCTAGTTATTTGTCCCTTATCTAAGATCCAAAAAAAAGAGATATAATGAGAGGAAATAAAATAAATACAATCCTACAGACCATATTTACTTTGATTTTCAAGGGAAGCACCATTAAAGAAGCTACATGGGTGCGAATTCACAAAAGGATTAATTTTTTTTATTTTTCCTATTCTTCACAATGTATATATATTATTCATAGAATAATTTTACTCCAATATACTTGTACTAGAGAGAAAGGGCATCTTTGAAACTAATCACATTTCTAGACCTCCATATATCCCAGTTAATAGTAATTGGGAAAGATCTATTTTTACATACATTCTTATCATCATAGAAGTTTTTGAATAGTTTTATTAAGGAGTACCTTTCCCTTTTACGTGTTCCATTCAACAATGTTAAATATTATTGAATTCAGGCTTTTGTGATCCATATCAAGATTTTGATCCATATCTTGTCCTAATGATGAGCCACACTTGCTAGCTCAAAACGCATCGACCTATGAATTATGATGTGATTATTGCCGAAAATATGTCTCAAAAATATGTTAAAGATGTCTCCCATACTTCATGTAATGACATCCCACAAACAAGTATGTGTATTTGTAGAGTGTTCCTCATGTCCTTCACACAACATAGATATGCTTGCCATAAAAATGTTCATACAGAAATGTTTTTGCTCATAGGAGGTCACAAGTTAAAATATGTTTGGTGGGGTAGGTGGGGTTAGAGTATGTACACCTACGTACACTTTAGCAGTCAAATCACTATGTGGAGGGGGTTCCCTTGTCCGACATATAAGGGAGTTTCATCGTTGGCTTGATGTGACCTTAAAGTTTTATTATTATTGTTGTTGTTGTCATTGTTGTTGTTGTTTTTGTTGTTTTTGTTATTGTTGTTGTTATTCTTATTGTTATTCTTATTATTGTTATTATTATTATTATTACTATTGTTGTTGTTGTTCTTATTATTATTGTGATTATTATTATTATTATTATTATTATTATTATTATTATTCTATACATGTGCATTGTTCTTGTTGGATCTCTGAGATACCAAATCTATGATGAACCATATTTTGGGTCAATAAGGCTCTCTTAGATTACTTCCAAATGGATAACCACCTTAAAGTATCATCAGAGTTATTTGGATAGAAATTAGCTACATGTTAGAGGCTATCAATTTTTTGATTTCTTCTCTCCTCCAATGGTTTGTAGGTACAACAAAATAGGTACTTGTCATATCTATCTTCATCGAGTGAGGGAAGTTCAGGTAGAGTGGAGGAAGCCCAGAGATGTATTATGTCTAACAAATGGACATCAAATAGAGGTGAGAAGATCGAAATAAAATTATGTAGATGAATGTAATTTTTATTTTTAAAGGGGGGTCATGTTCTTATGATGTTGAGAGCATGAAAAACAATGAAGTTCCCTTGAGGTACACACATCTAGTGAAATGATGGGTACACAAGGAGCTTCCTTAAGTGAACATTTAGTTTTGTCCCAAAGAGAGGATGCATCACATTTCTCCATCATGGTTATATGTTTTTGGGATATTTTCCATGCATGGCATAAAGGTTTGTTACAATGGATTAACTAAATTAATGAAGTATGTGGGACCTTGTTATAATTACAATAATTGTATGCAGATGGTCCAATATATGTGAAGTGTGTGAAGATACGAAGAAATTGCAAATTATATACAAATAAGAGAAAATGATAAAAAAATAAGGAGTTTCTATTTATGTTGACGAAAGGCTAAAAGCATCGAGGAATATTGCAGGGTTCATAAATAGTGTACAACACAAGACAAAATATAAGAAACCCAAGTGCATATTTGAGTGAAATGAAAGAAACAACTATTCATATGTGTAATAAAATCAAAATTTGAAGGAGAAGAATTTTTCATTAATTATAACTTCAATCAAATAGATACAATCGACATTACTATTATGGGGGTAGGACATATCAAAATTTTATGGTCAATGAACATCGTAAGGTTGAATTATCAAAAAGTTATATCTATTGTCATTTTTCATTTTTATGAATAACTAAATGAATCTATGACTAAGTATTTCATAAGAATGTGTATATATGATCCAACTAACCACAGTCCAAATCTGATCTTCATATAATTTATTATGTACTTATTAAGCCAAAAATTATATTATAATGTCGCACGGTGATCATGAAAAAGAGCTAACAGAGTTAGATTAGGTAAACAATTAACAATTTCGACTTACATTGAATTTGAATTTTCTTTTTTGTTTAAATAATCAAAATAGTTTTTCTTTTGTTGAAATTTGTATTTTGGGGGACATGACCATGGTGATTATGATTGGTTTGATGAGGAGGAGTTGTTTATTCTCCCAACCCAAACGAAACAATAAAATATATTGTGGTTAAAGCGACTAAAGAACATGTTTGTTTTATTCACACTAGAGATAAAAATCTTGAGATGAAATAGAGGATGCACATATTGAATAAATATGTTGGACACCTAATCCAGTAAGGGTTATGGTGTGGAATGTCAAATGTCATTGGATTCGAATAGATCACTTAGTATATAAAAACCAAGGGTCATAAGATATTGTATATATGCATATCATTGTGAATATATGAAACAAAAACTTATCATTCATATCTTATGTATTCATTTGTGTTGTTTGAAATGGTATTAGAATGAAGTTATTCTCGCCCTACTCAAATCTAAGCCACTAGTTTTCTGGCCTCATATGCCATTCAGATATGCATTTTTTTCCATCTGAGCACTGCTCTCAAAATTTTCTAAGTTATTGTTGTTTTTATGTGCCCGTTGTCATTTATATTACTTTTCCAGGCTTGGAATATCAATAGTATTGTTGTAGACATTAAAACGTATATCGCCATTGAACCATTGATTGGATTGTCCTTCCACTTGGTTATTTTTTGTGACCATTAATACATGAGTGTGTGTCTTGACTAGTCAATTGCATACCATTTATTGTGCCTATGATATGGTTAGTGTATGGTTAAGGCATTGTTATCATCATTCATAATCATCATAAGATCTTTATGTTGCTTATTCACTAGCATGAAATCAGTATGAACAATGCCATTCATCAATTCATTTCCAAGTGTTGTGGTTTCCTGACCTATAACTCATAATATATCCTCCTCAACCTACAATAAACATAGTGGTAATTATAACAATGATCAATACAACATATACCTTTTCTTGGCTTGGTAGCACTCATTTTGTACCCTTGTTGGCATCAACTTTCTCACCATTCAAGCATTATCAGAATTTCCATTGTAGACTAGTCTTAAGCACTACATCCTCTCCAATTGTCATCACCCTTTGTGATCATAGCATTAACATTAAGGATCTCGCTGTCAATGTCAAGGAATTTTGGAGATTAGTTTTCACCCTTCACCAGAATGTGGGCTCTATATACCTAAGAAATAGAGGAGGAAATATTGTTATTCGGAAGGAAAGAAGGGAGGATTTATTGTAGAAAATTTTATGATGGTGAGGAAATGATAAAAATAATGTTGGGTTTCTTTTCATATCTTCTACATTAGTGTTTATGTGTGGTGGCAGTGGCTCACGTTTGTGTGAGTATTTTTTTATGGCAAATCATTAGGGTACTTACAAAGCTTGTAGTGATATGAAAATCCCTCACTAGGGCTCAAGCATGGCACCACCCATTTGGAATGAGAAAATAGGAGCGAGATACGTGTGGTAAGGGCTTACACTACATATTCATTTCCCATAAGGAACTTTTGATTTAGAATTACTAGTTGTTGACCTATAGTAAGTAGCAAATGGTGTGGTGGACGATTACTATGTAAAATAATCCCTTGAAATTACATTTCCATTTGCTTAACAATTCGAAAATTGGGCACACCATTGCTATTATGGCATGTGGCATGGAATTATTTGAGAAATTGAGATACTCTTAAAGTGTTTAAAATTTGGAGGATAAAATTAGTCTTCCCCTCTAATTTGTATTTTAATATTCTAACTTTTTTCATATGGTATTTGGATACATATTGCAATCAAAGTTGTGAAGAACAAAGGTAAGTAACTTATGTGAGCACTGAGGGCCTGGTGCACTCCAATATCAATGGATAGAAAAGGTTGGTATTATGGAATCCAATGCCATTAGATTATTTATCCAACTAATTCTCTTTCATTCACCATAGGATTGTCTAGATTTTCATCAGTAGTGGACAAAAGACAGTCTGAGGGAGTTGTTAATACATTATTCCATTTGTTAATAAACACAATATACAAGAGGTACTAAATACTCCAATCTAGCATTTCGTAGGAATTCATCCTACACATTGTTGTTGTTTCTTATCAAATCCCACTACAAATTGGAGCATAGGAACTCATAACAAAATTTTCAAGGGTTGCATTCGTCCTTTGACTCAGGAAACCTACCTTTCCTTTCATTCACTCATAGTTTCATATACTTTTATTGCCCAGATATTGTGAAAATAAATTTGGTTCTCTTGCTTTAAGAATCACATTTTTACTAGATGCTTTGTTTCTCCATTAACCTTTCATTTAATTAAACAGGAGAAAATGGAAAAAATTGATGAATTATTCGAGGTAGTTAACACTCTAATACTCTCTATAATGGATGATACAACACAAATTAGCAAGGGAACTCTTTCTGATATTCGAACCTATCTACAAAATGCACATGAAAAGATTGAATTTTTGCAAATTGAGTCACAACTATAGAAAGATGAGCTACAACAAAATAGAGATCATTCTAAACTTGTTTTTGTTCAGAACAATCCTCTATTTTAATGTGATATAGACTCCAATCAATTGCTAAAAAATCATCAAATCAGTGAAAGAGAATATTTGGATGTAGATCTAGAAGTTCAGCATGTACTTACTAAGCCCATCATCGGACCCTGGGAAGAGATTGTTAGAAAAAGGCACAAAATCAGTCTTGGATATGAAATTGAGGTGTCCATTTTACACTCCATACTATTCCAAGCCCATTCAATTTCAAAGTGTTTGGTTTATTCATGGAAATTCATCTTCACTTGTTTTAGATATTACTCCTCTTCCAAAGTAGCCACATATTGTGAAATGCCAACATTGTGATAGTGATGGCCATGTGAAATATAATTGTTTTGATTTTCATCTGTGTGAGCATTGTGGTGAGAACACTCATGATTTAAATAAATTATTCATAAACAATCCTCTTGCAAGAACAAAGACTCATCTTAGATGGATCACTTCTTGGAAATGGACATCGATGGCCAAGAATATATTTTGCTCGCATCACATAATTTGTTCACAAGTTCTAAAAAGTCTTCAAGTTTAGTTTTCTTCGCATTCTAACCTTGTATCTGATAAGGTTGGAATTCATGGTCATCTAAAAGATTCAAAGCCACATAAAGCAAGCCTAAGCAACAACCCAAAATTATTGCCTAATCCTAGAGCCACTGTCAACCATACTCAGATTCAAAGTTATAGATATAGACAGAGAAGCCCATGAGCATTCGTTTTGGTTGGTTGTCTTCCTTAAACCACCACAGGTTGAGACATCCATTTTTAGGTGGAGGTTCTCCCTTTTTCCACAGGCTGAGATATCAATTTTCCAGGTGCATGGTCTCCCACTTCAAAGAATTATGGACAATTCCTCTAGTAGAATACTAATAACTTCTTACTAGATTTGGAATTGTTTCAAGCACTGCATTAAGTGTTTCAGGCTGAGACCTCAATGGTATTCCTGTTCAAAGAAATAGTGATCACTTCCTATAGCAGAAGACTTAAGCTTCTAGTTATATTTGGAACAGTTCTATGAATTACACTAAGTGTTCCAATGTTGGTGGTCATGCTTAAACCACCATTGGATGAGACCTCGAGTTCTCCCACCATGTACTATCATCTGATAGAGCACATTTGGCTTGTTTTTTTCATGTATCATTGTATTTTTATATTAGATATCTACTTTTGGATTCATATGTACCCCTTCAGATTAAAAGGGGAATGTTTGACACCTAACCTACTAAGGGTTATGGTGTGGAATGTCAAAGGTCATAGGAGTCCAAGAGACCACTTGGTATATGAAAACCAAGGGTCATAAGATATTATATATATGTGTATCATTTTGAATAAATGAAACACACGCTTATCATTCATATATTTTCTATTCATTTGTGTTGTTTAACAAAATATATTAAGACATATGAGGTAATAATCATATTTTAAAGTGATTTTTTTATGTCATAAGCTAAATTTTGAAAGATTGTTTTTTAACTTTTACATTATCTAATCGAAAAAGTGTAAATTTATTTATTCTATAGGATTTATCGTAGAGAAGCGATAGCATTTGGACATTATGAGCCAATATATACATATGAGGCTATTCACTTCTCTACCATCGACTGGTCATAGTCCTAGTAGTCACACTAGTTCCATACCTTTGGAACCAACCTTGAGTATATTCCCCCAAAGGAAAACACAAAACCAAATACTAAAGATGGTGATGGAGGTGACCCTATCAGGTTCTATAAACAGAAAAGGGTGGGGTGACCCTTGACATTTCCCTTTGTGAATATACACCTACCCTCATGGATTTTCAACTACTCTATGACTGTTACATTCAACTATCAACACTTGAACTTTCACTTTACAAGATGTTACATACAATCTACACATGTACCCATGTGAGACAAAATAAATTTGAGCAACCCATTAAGACATCACTAAGACTCGAAAAACTATGGGAAGATCAACTTCTCGATATCCTCACCATGGTCAATGGTGTTGAACTAATGCCAAGATTAGTAGTCCATGATGGTGTTCGTGTACTCTGTGGTGACATCTTTACAGAATTAAACTTGTGCCTCTGTTGCATCTGGGTACACTAATTTCACTCCTTTGTCCAATGCATCTGATAACATGTGCCTCATCATCGTGAGTGTGGCCAGACCAGTGACATACTGATTCATAGTGTCTGTGTTGATCACCAAGTCCACATTGGTGGCTACGTGCTTCAACTTGTCAAAGTACATGTCGAGCTCCAGTCGGACTTGATTCTTTGTCTTTGCCTCGGTGAGTGTCCCAATGGATGGGATCGCATGCATGTGCACAACAACATCCATGCTTCTAAATACTCGTGCATGTGAAGCCTGCAAACTGGTGATGAGCTACAGGAGTTCCTCATAGTTCCAGATCTAACTCCAAATGCATGTCTTCAACTCTACTGCCTTGGGCTTGATCAACATGGGAAAGTATAACGAGGCTCCCTTGTATCTAATTTTCCATTATTACATGTGGTCAACAATAGTATGTAGATTTGACAAGATGTATGCACTCCTAGCAGAATGTTGCTGCCAACCATTGAGATGGAAAATTTCCTTATGCATGTTACCGAATCTGGAATACAACATCCACATGATTGTCTCAAGGGACGATACTTCATCCAGTATCACTTTCTTCAACTCTGATGTTCTCCTCCCTGCTTAGCCATCTCTAACGCCTTATCCATTCTCTCATTTTCTGCTATCAAGAAGAGAATACTCAAGCTAGTGGCTTTGTCATATTCTCTGGTAGCATTGGCCAATTTTGTTGGATGCTTGTGCATGTCAGATACGACCACTCGTTCTTCAAACTGTGCAGGAGATGCGTGGACATCTGGAGTAGTCACTCTACATGATTACACAACTCTATGTTGTGACTCGTCAAATGATATGTTTTGCATCTCTACTTCTAGATTGTCTTCAAGGATCTCAATATCTCCTTGATCACTCAGGACTTTCTCTGCTTCCAGATCTGGTGAAGCTAATGGGTCAACCTCTTGGTTATAAGGAATGAGGTCAAAATCTTGTCTTGAATTTGTCTGCTCCATCTCCGTATCCATCTACTCAGGTATTTGTTCACTCTCTTGAGTGAAGTCCTACTCCTACAACTGCTCATCGTGTCTGCTTTTTCCCAGTTTCTTGGATGAGTCTACAACCTACATGGGTACAGTTTCACCAATCTATGCATGTTGTACCTCCTGTTGTGTTTTTCCTTGCTTCCCTTCCTTCTCCTGTGTGCACAGCTCTTATTCCTCCCAAAGTTTTTACTTCAACTCTTTCAACTCCTTCAATGTTTCCTCCATCCTTTGTTTATCTCTCCACCTTTGGGCATTCTTCTTCTCATGGGGTCACCTCCTTGCCTCTATCTCCAAAGTTGATTTCTCCACAAGTGGGTCTGCTTTGAACTTGCAGCTCTTTTCTTCCTCTGCGTTGTCAACAATGTTTCTCTTCCCTTTGTCATCTGTAGGTATGTTACCCCCTACTGCGGCCGACGATTGTTCTCTCTTAGATGTTTCTTTGTGCTACTTCACTAACCATTCCACAGCTATGTCGACTGGTTCATTGAGCCTGGAGAAGCTATGATAATATCTCCATGGGTCTCCCTCAGCCCAATGACACACCCTATGCATCCAAGGAAATTTCACACTCGTACAGTGGTCATTTACAAAGGAATGCGAGTCATATATATTGAAGCTTCGGGTGCCGAGTCATATCTCATACAACCTGATCAAAAATGAAAGAGCGAGGCAGGTTGCCTTCTTTTTCATATTCAGTCTAGCTGACATTTTTTCAAGATGTGGTATGACACTTCTTGCATGATGAGCTTGGCCATGCAAAAATTGCGCTAAAACATGTGGAGGCTTCTCCACACTGCACATCCATATGAAGGTGGCAAGAGGTGAGGCATATCAATCCGCTATGTTGATAAATGCTTCCATTTTTGCCTATGACATGCAAGGTGGATCCTACTCAAATATCATCTTGTACATTACAGTGACAAAATGGTCTAAGAATTGTGTGATGACTCTGCAGAAGCTGCGTTCAGAAAACAGTTTATAGTAAGTGTGTATAGAGGTTTCCACTGATGTACATGCCCAACTCAAGCCTAGGAACTACTGACGAGAACAGATTGCATCCCGAATGTATGCGGACATGTATATATCTACTTGCTGACCTTTGGGTGGTTGTCAGGCTCTTGTTACCTATTCCTTCAGCCTGTGAGCCAACATTTCTAGCTAGTTGCATGGTTTTCCTTCACTGGGTAGTTGGTCCAACGTGATCTCCCAACTCTGCGGGAAGGTCTCTGTGCTCTCTTGGTCCTAAAAGAAGCATTTAAAGATGACTAAGTATTGATATGCCTTCCGTAGTATCTTCATCTTGTAAACCTGGTTTAGTATCATCCTCAACTTCACTGGCTCCTTCACCTAGCTTTTCAAGATATCCCTAGAGTTTTCACTACTCCTAGGTCTGTTGAAGGGTGTTTCCATTATGATCACTCGTTGTGGCAAGTGGAACATATGTTGATAGTCGTGTGCCCTAAAGGTAGAAATATTTGTCCTGCTCACACTTCTTAACACCAATATCTCAGGATTAATGTGTGAGATAATCCAGGTATCATGTCCATGCATGGAAACACGGGATACCTACATGAAATCCGGTAAAAGTCAGACTTTTGAATATTCACATAGACCCTACGGTCTTTAAGATCTTCCCCAAATGTGCTTGAGAATGTACCATTGATGTCTTACAATTTCAACTTGATGTCTTTACCTATGAGTAACTTGGTGTCTTCATAAAGTAGCAAACTCATAGACACTTTCTCAACTACATCTCTAGTTGCGCTTCCATTGGTGTCCTTTAACCCTGCTCTCTTGGAGGCCATTGAACCTGAACTGTTGAGAGACGAAGGAACACCTTCTATACCTAGAGACATGGCGACATTCATGGAAATACATTTTTCATTTGAAAACCAAAGCAAACTTGAGGACTGACATGCAAAATACCCAAGAGAGTGATGGCAAGGATTGTGTAATTTTCACTGGGAGGTCGGGAGACTAACAACAAGGATTGCACAATTTTCACTAGGAGGTTGGGAGAATGACTAGTAGAACTGTGAAAAATATAGACCGAACTTTCAAGAGGCTGGTTGACTGTTTGAATTTCTTAATATGCAATCCAGGCTGACTTGTTGGGGGCTGAGATTGCACAATGCATAATTTTAGTCAACAAGGCATGCAAGCCCAAGGACTAAATTGCGCAATTTTTTGGGCCAGCAGAGCACTACCTATCAAAATTTCGCAGAGAGAACCTTGAGGATAGTGTCCCGGGCCATGATTGGAGAGACCCACAAATGAGCAAATGAAAACACATGAAGCTTCAAATGCATGGAGAAATTGAGTGTAAGAAATAGTGAATGATCATGCATGCAAACAGTGAATGCAAGATTCAAAAAACAAGAAAACATGCATGTGTGTGAAACGAGCCGCCACATTGGTGACCGTCAGTGCAAAAACAATGTGATGCCTGCACCAGCAGTAAGATGCAAAGAAAACTTGGATGGTGCTTGTAGAGGCTAACATGCATGCAAACAAAAGCAAGCATTCAAAAAAATCAAGCAGACAACACTCTCACAAGCCAAAACACAAAAAGTGATAGAAATGTTGCAAAAGACATGTAAAGTGGACTTACCCAGAAAAAGCTTAGTTGAACATGAGGAGGACTCCTAGATGTGACGTGGGATGTCAAAGGTCCAAGATCAATGTGAAGAATGAGCTTTGCAGCATCGAATAAATAAGTTTGAGGCTCATGACGCGCATGTCACAAATCTAGGAAAAAGTGACACTTGGAGAGCAGTTTCTAAAACAATCTTTGCTTGTAACATCCAGTTGCTAAAAACAGATCCCTAAAATATAGGGATGTCTTTTTCATGTTCCTTTTGATATTTCAATAAAAGCAGCCCATGCATGCAAATCATGTTTGTTGGGGCCTGGATGGAACCTGCTAACCCGAAGGCACATGCATCAGTCCACGATCTTGGGATGAAAATTTGTGCAGTTTTTTTGTTGAGTTAGGTTGCCTGTCCTTGAGGAATTGTGCAATTTCTTAGTTTAGGCCTAGTGTCGGGCTAGGTTGTGTAGTTTATGTGGGAAGCCTATCTGCCCATTCTACACAATTTTGGAGCCCAACAGGCTCCCCAGTAGATTTTCACAGATTTTGAAGGGAAGGCTGGTTCCCCTATAGAATTAGGAAATTTATGGGGAGCTACTAAGCCAGCAAATATTCTAAGTCTGGAAAGGCGGACTGTGAAGGGAGTGAAGCAAACTGACATGCACAAGTTGGCAAGCCACTAAAAATCAGCTGAAGCCTATGTACTTGACATGGAAAGACATAGCACCAAGGATGGTTTGTAGGGAGGCTCCAAAATGAAGTTAAAGAAAAATTTTGGTGGGTGGTTGTAGCCACTACAACACATGGAGACACACTAGTAGAACTCCAGCTCTCTAAATGGACCTTGTTTGTGAAAACCAATTCTAACACCTCTAGAAGTATTGTTCAGTTCTTTGTTCATCTTGGTTTCCACACTTGCTTGATTATAAGATGTAGCATCTGCCAAGCTCTCAGTCAATCGGCACATATTCCAAGCCAAGCCAACACATTTGTTTCGATTGGGATGAGGGATATATCGGTGGACAAGCCATATGATAGTCAGAGTTTAAGTTTTCATCTCTAGTATTTCTCCCCTACTAGTTGGCTTGGACAGTACCCCAGCGGAGTCACATAGGAACACAAGCATCGCTCCACTACCAACAAGCCTGGTCAGTACTCCGGTGCAGTTACTTGCATCACCTCTTTGCATAGGAAGCCTTTCTCTTCTTTTACCTTATTCATTTTCATTTTTTTTTTTAAATTTCACTTTTTCATTTTTTGATTTTCATTTTCGTAGCTGTCTGAAGCACTTATGCATTTTAGAGGAAAAAGAGGAATCCTGAATTATTGAGAGAAAAATAGCTTGTATATACCTCTAATGTGCTTGTTAAGTTTTTTTCCCACTCACCTTACTGTACTTGAATAAGCTAACAAGGATTAATCCAAAAAAAGGTTACTAGAGTAGATGATACTAGTTAGCATTCAAGCATTGTGCTTTCACCAAGATTCACTATAAAAATCATGTATTTTCCGTTGATGTATAATGGACTAAAGACAACAAGTTCTTCATATAGAGGTAGGATGAAATATAACCAAGTATTGATAACTACACAGGTCCTCTTGTAATTTACCCAACTTGTTTCAAAACTCTCACAAGGTCCCATTCGAAACTAACCTATGGACATCAACAAGAAGACAAACAACAAAACAAAGAAAAGAAGAAGTAAATGGATAAGCAAAGCAAGTAAGAAAACAAATAAGCAAGCAAGCAAATGAATAAAGTAAGAAGAAAAAATGCATGCAAGCAAACAAAACAAAAGTAAACATTACTCCTACTCCTAAGCTAATGGTGCATGGGTCTACTCACATGAAGTGATACTTCTAATGCAGCCACTCATGCATTGGTTGACCTATGTTGGTGAAGGCATGGTTCGCGAACAACATAGTTGTGCGAACCAGCAAACATGAAGGATATAACAATGAAGGCAAACACACTCTGAGTTTAAATGCATCCATAGAACATAAGGGAGTGGGAGTGCAGGACATGCAATCCATTCTGTGACAGAGTGTGCAGATGTTAAGCATACGCATATTCTTGACTGTGACATGGAAGCAAATGAAAGAAACAAAGACAACTTGTGTCATGCACTTGTGCTTACTATGTAACATTCCTCCAATGCATGAGTGAGGGGATCATGTAGTTCGAGTGGAGGAAACATAATCTGTGTGTAAGATTGATCTTCAATGCATATAGATGAGTGATGAGGAGCCTTGTGTGTTTCAACAATTTCTTGATCAAAAGTGAAACCAACCTCAGGACAGTGAGGGCCTGACATAACCATGAGCTCAAGTTGAAGTGCCTCGACAATCTGTGGGGTTTCTACTTCGTTGAAAGATAGATCATCATAGACATGTGGCTTTGAGCAATCAACAACGATAGGATAAATATCGTGATCGAATACGGAGGTAAATATATCATGACAGTTATGATCATCAAAACCAATGATTTCATCGACATCCACATGCTCTGATGAATCAAACTGAGGGGTAGATGAGAATCAGAAAAAATCACCCTCTATGTTTCTCGAAATGGTAGATGAAAAATCAAGTGGATTTTCAAATAATGGTTTTTCCTCTCTGTTGTCAGATGATGCACTGACATCTGGTGTGTTCTACGAATGATAAACAATGGATGCATCCATAGACGAAGATACACATGTGAAATCAACGATGGCAGAATCACCAAGGATGGATAGAAGGGAATCATCCTTCACCAGAGGTTGATGTTCAGGCTGCCATTCATACTCTTAGTGAATAACATTGCAGGTTGGTTGTAAGACACGACCTCCGTCTATAGCTTGATCCTTGTTCACAACAAGTGTAGAGTTCAAAATTGAAGAACACAAGATAGTACAATCCCGAGGATCAACAGAACATGAAAATGGAGGTTGAGCTAAGGCGTGCATGTGACAAACCATGGGATTTGAAACAAATTCTACAAGAGAATTGAGAGAAATGATGTTTGAAGGATGTGAAATTTGAACAGACGTGTGCACATGTTCTCCCACATGACTTTGCAGTGATGGAGTTGTTTGATGAGAGGACGGTAGATAGTCACTCATGACTATGACTGTGCCTGTTTGTGATTATGTAGAACCATCACCGAAGTATGCTGAGTGGGGTTTGAACTTCAAATTCTTCATGGGATTGAAAAATTTGGTAAGGAAATATTCAAATCTATCCATGAGATACTTGAATTTCATCTAACATTTTAGTGCTTCAAACTGCAACACACAGAAGCGGTCCCGATTTCCTTAGGCAATTCTTGCAGAGTCTTTCATTCTTTTAACATTTTTTTGTCAAGAGATTCTGGATCAAAATGATGGAAAGTAGATTCAATGAGATAACAGAACTGCACAAGTGAGTGGAAATTGTCGGGTGGAAAATTGTAGCACCATCATTGTCGAGATTCACAAAGTGTGTGTGCAAGAAGTAGGTTGGCCTCTTCATCAGAGAAGTCATTTGTATCATCAAGAAATTCATAGAAGTCTTGTAAGTATGTAGGTCAGGCCACTTCAACTTCACCATCATGTGTGAATTCTGACAAGAGATCAAAAAACTGCCTTGTGATGTCGAGAGGTTTGGCATGCGAAAAACATCATGGAGGGGTGAGCTTAACAAAAGCCATGACGGATGTCCAAAGATTCAAAACAAGATGAGAGGACACAGCTTGTCATCTGGCCCTCCTTCTAGTGCCCGAAAATTTGATGGTGTTGGACCTACCAACATGTCAAGGGATCTTCCCACTAAGAAGTCTCAACTAGACTTGAGTCCATTTGGTGTAGGAGTCCTAACAGTGGGTTGTACGGTATCGCCTTGACCACTGTTACAGGTAGAGGTAAGTAATATGTCCTTGTTGGTAGCAAGGGTGTGACATGTGGAGCAAGCCAAGGAAGGCTCATGAATGGTTCCTGGTGAGCTCCAGTATTGTAGCAATAATGCTACAACTCCTAGGGCTTCCTGTCTCTCATTTTATCAACCCGGTTGTTCGTACAAACTTGGAAGCGACGGTGCTATATGCACAAGTACTAGCTCTTATCGCAGCTGTCACTTGGTCAGCTGGCACAAGTCCGCTAGGGCTCAAGCCAACTTCTATAGGCTCACAGAAGAAGCTTTATCAATGATGGACGAAAGCTAGCTCAAAGGAGACTAAGCTAACTGACAAAAATGAACTAAAAGTAATTCAACGCATGTAACCATAGGAAACCCTAATTTGACTAGTCTAATCTCTATAATGCAATAAGGATGAGTAATACTTCTACCAATGCTGCTACTACATCTAACAAGCGGAAATGCATGAATCTAAACTAATGACATTATCAAGGACATGTTTTTATAATTTTTCATTAAGTAGGTGGAGTGATTGTGTTTTGTTTACTTATTAGGGTTTGAGTGTGCAGATTGGATGGAGAAGGAAGGAAAGCGTGGGACAGGCTGGCGAGGCTAGGTGAGGTCCCTATGAACCCTTGGCATCCATCCACAGAGGCTTCCCACGTGCAGAAGCTCAACAACCACGTGAAAGACCTCCTACAGGATGTCTGCAGGGGATTCTACAGGAAACTCAGGGTTTTCTACAGGATGTCTCGGAATTGCTACAGGATGGTCTACCATGGAGGACTGAGGTGAGGGAAAGGTGATGGACAGGTAGGAAGGGATGTGAGAGATAGGGATCAGGCTGGTGATGGCTCAGGAATGGAAGGATGAGATGGGAAACAGGTGTAGGGAGCGTGTTGGAGTGATGGATGTGAAAGGTCAAGGAATGAGGCTACGTGAGAATTAGGAAATGTTTAGGAAAGGGCAGAACGCGGTGTAAGGAAGAGAAACATGGCTGCATGCAAGGTCAAAACAGAAAGGATGGCAATGAACGAGATGGAAAAGAGTGTAAATGAAACAAATAACCAAAACTGCCTATCAAACCGGAAATGCATCAACCTACACTAAGTGTACCGTGGCTTTATTGAACAGTGATCCAAAACGCAAGGAGAAATACGTATGGGACTGTGATGAAGAGATGTGTGGTTCATGTAAATGACAAGGAAGCATCTAAATCCAAATCATAACTGTATCAACCAAATTCATGCGTGTTTTTGGTGGTCTGCTATGGACTGCACCCCAATCTTCAAACGAGATGGCAATGAGCCTTAACAAACAATTTTGCTGGAGGTCCAATGGATGTCATGTATCATTTGCTACGCTAAACAAGTGAAAGTAATTGTACCATAAACAAAATCTATCTAACTCATAAGAAAATCGAATTACAAGACTGCCATTCAAATTGCATGTGCAAATGAAACTCAAAGTGCTGGAAAAAGAAA